>VWZE01008293.1:1217-32618 GCA_013396675.1 Eubucco bourcierii
CCCAGGGAGGCTGTGGCTGCTCCCTCCCTGGAGGTGTTCAAGGCCAGGTTGGAGGAGGCCTTGAGTGACCTGTACTAGTGGGAGGTGTCCCTGCCTATGGCAGGGGGTTGGAACTATATGATCCCTGAGGTCCCTTCCAACCCTACCATTCTATGATTCTATGGCGCAGCAGCAGCCAGTGCTCAGACAGCCCTGCCCAATTCCCACCTTTCAGCCATGCAGTGCTCTCCAGATCAATTCATCAGCAGAAACTGAAGCCTTCAGTTCAGACCCTACCTGATTTCACACTAACCCTTTCTGGCTGCTTCTCTCTGCAGCTCTTTGTACCTACAGTAATCAGTGACAACTCCATCTTGGAGACATTCCAAATCCATCCAGACCTGATCCTGGGCAACCTGCTCAAAGTGAAGCTGCTCTGGCAGTGGAATTCGACTCAATGATCTCCAGAGGTTGCTTCCAACCCCTATCATTCTGTGAGTCTGTGATTCCATAGAGCATTCCAGGGTAACAGGGCTAGATCAAGTTATGTGCTGCATGTTAGTCCAGGACTAGTTCAAGTTATGTATTGCTTGTCTGATCCCAGCGTCTCAGGACACAGGAGTTGGAAGGGAGATCTGGAGATCTTCCAGCCCAACCCCTGCCAGAGCAGCACCAGAGAATCCAGCACAGGTCGCACAGGAACACATCCAGACAGCAAGGCTCCAGAGAAGGAGACTCCACAACCTCTCTGGGTAGCCTGTGTCAGGACTCTAGGACCCTCACAGCAAAGAAGTTCCTGCTCAGGTTGAGGTGAAAGTTGCTGTGCTGCAGTTTGCATCCCTTGCCCCTTGTCCTGTGCCAGGGCACAAGTGAGCAGAGGCTGTCCCTGTCCCTTCCTTCCTTCCCCCAGCCCTCAACTATTGACAGACATTGCTCAGATCCCCTCTCAGCCTTCTTCTCTGCAGACTAAGCAGCCCCAGAGCTCTCAGCCTCTCCTCCTCAGGCACTGCTCTAGTCCCCCAAGCACTTTCATGTGTGCTTTGGTGGTGACACATCTAAGAATCGGAGTCACAGAATTGTCAGGGTTGGAAGGGACCTCAAGCACCAGCCAGTTCCAACCCCTTGCCATGGGCAGGGACACCTCACACCACATCAGCTTGCCCACAGCCACATTCAGCCTAGCCTTAAACACCTCCAGGGATGAGGCTTCCACCACCTCCCTGGGCAACCTGCACCAGTATCTCACCACCCTCATGGAGAAGAACTTCTTCCTAACATCCAATCTGAATGTACCCACTTCTAGTTTTGCTCCATCCCCCTCAGTCCTATCAATACCTGACACTCTAAAAAGTTCCTCAACAGCTTTCTTGTCGAAACCTCTGCCACTGGAACTGCCTCTGTCAGAAACCACAAAGGTGAAGCAGCTGTGATGCCAGAAGGCATCTGGGAATGCCAAGGGGAGGTGAGGGGTACATGCCACATGGTTTTAACTGCCCCCTCCTTGCAGAACGGACAACAATAGAAATGGGGAATGCGATGACAAAGATCTTCTGTATTCAGCAACACCTCCTTCCATGTCACGTCCCCTGTCAGCTCTGCAGCAGCAACACCCAGACGACTGCACCGCTGCACTGGCAATGCCTTCACACCCACAGCAACCACAGACAGGGGAAAAAAAAAACCTAAACATCCTAACCTGGTAGGCTTCAGTGATTTTAAATTGTGTTTGTTACCATGAGAACTCGATTGAAATGCCACCCACAAATTTGCAGGACGGGGGTGGGGAGAACAACCCACCACAAAACCCCAAACAAACCCCAAACAAAAAAAGACCCCACCCAGCAAAGACCTCCTTCTAATCAGTGGTAGTACACTTGCTGCATTGCAGCATTTCCTCAGCTCCACAGCCTTCTGCAGTGAGAGGCAGAAGAGGTGCCCAGACAGATCAGTTGCACTGAGCACTTGTGCTGGAGAAGAGCTGCAGCTGGCAGTGTGCTGTCAGGTAGCACTGTCACACAGAGGGTAAAGCACACACACAGCTTCTGCAGCCTGGCACAGGGCCAGACGATTGGCTAGAGACAGCCATGGAATGCACTGACACCTCTAAAGGTCATCTAATCCAGCACTCCTAAAGTAAGGAGGGACATCCCCAACTAGAGGAGCTTGCTCAGAGCCACATCAAGCCTCACCCTGAATGTCTCTAGGGGTAGGGACTCCATCACACCTCTGACCGACCTGCTCCAGTATTCCGCCACCCTCCTGGTCCAGAACTTGTTCCTCATATCCAATTTCAAGGGTCTGGGCTGGAAGGGACCTTCAAAGCTCATCCAGTCCAGGATCTCTGCACTCAGCAGGGACAGCCTCAGCTAGAGCAGGCTGCCCATAGCCCTGTCCAGCCTCACCTTCAATATCTTTAGGGATGGGGCCTCAACCACCTCCCTGGGCAACCTGTTGCAGTGTTCCAGCACCCTCCTGGTGCAGAACTTGTTCCTCACATCCAATCTCAATCTGCTCTGCTCTAGTTTGAAGTCATTGTCCTCGTCCTGTCCCTGCAGGCCTTTTCAAACAGTCTCTCTGCAGCCTTCTTGTAGCCCACTTCAGGTACTGGCAGGTTACTATTAGGTGTCCCTGGAGCCTTCTCTTCTCCAGGCTGCACACCCCCAGCTCCCTCAGCCTGTCCTCAGAGCAGAGCTGCTCCAACTCTATGAGCATTTTTGTGTCCCTCCTCTGGAACCTCTCCATCAGATCCATGTCCTTCCTGTGTTGAGGGCTCCAGAGCTGGATGCAGCACTGCAGGTGAGGTCTCCCCAGAGCAGAGCAGAGGGGCAGGATCCCCTCTCTCCCTCTCTGGCCATGCTGCTTTGGATGCAGCCCAGGCTGCCATTGACCTTCTGTGCTGCAGTCTCACACTGCCTGCTCCTGCCCAGCTTCTCCCCCACCAGCACCCCCAAGTCCTTTTCCTCAGGGCTGCTTTCTATCACCTCCTCCCCCAGCTGGTACTGACAGTGAGGATTGTTCCAGCCCAGCTGCAGGACCCTGCACTTGCTCTTGCTGAGCCTCATGAGGTTCACCTGGGCCCAGCTCTCCAGCCTGTCCAGGTCCCTCTGGTGTATGGTGAATGTTACAATCATGCACACCTCCAAGTGCTGAAAAATAAAGCTCCTTTATGTGGGGGAAAAAAAAAAAAAAAAAGCAAAGCAGCAGCTTAGCTTATTCTTCACAGAGATGGAGATTAAAACCAGTAGCAAATGCAAGGCCTTTGAAGAAAGAGATTTCTCTTTCATGCTCAACAGACTGCTGAGTCTACAACTGCCTCACCTCTTCTCTGGGCTGCTGTTAATTGTTTTTCTTCTTCTCTTAGGCATCACCTGCATGGAGCTTGCTAAATGTGACTCAGGGATGAAGAAATCCATGCTCTGACTTCAGTGCCTTCGAGGTTATCTCACTCAGAGTTTCTCTACCTACTCCCAGTGTTATAACAGAGTTGTTCCTATGGCCACCAGGACCTTTCCAAAGCCACAACAGTTTTGTCTCAGTTTAGAGTTCAGTCCAGGGCTCTGCTGTTCCCTTGCCCCATGACCTTGAACCTCTGACTAAACCAAGCCTCTGCCTGGCTTCTCCTATCTGTAAAGCAAGGATGAGAATATTCCCACTAACTGTACCTAGCCTATTTCTGCTGCAAACCCTCCAGGGCAAGGGCTGTCTCTTCCCATATGTGTGAGGATGCTCTGGCTCCCAAACAAAGCCTTTGGATCCAGATTTCAGCAAGTTTTGTCCAAGGAAGGACCTTTCTCAGACGCAGCACCTGCCTGGAGGCAGCACGAGAAGCTTGCAGGAGACACCGCGGAGGCAGCTGCAACATTGGCCACTGACAGGGGAGCCTGAGCTGCTTCTTCAGGGTGCTGGGGAAGTAAAGGGAGCTGGGCCTGGTTGGCAGCTCCAGGCCCTGGGAGCTGCTGCAAGGGATCCTGATCTCTGAAAACTCTCTGTGACCAGCCCAGATTACCAAGAACAGCCACAGTCCAAGATGTTTAACACCTTTGTCAGTGCCATGGACAGAGGAATCAGTGCACCCTCAGCAGGTGTGCAGATGGTACCAAGCTGTGTGGCACAGTCGACTTGCTAGAAGGCAGGGATCCATCCAGGGGGACCTGGGCAGGCTGCAGAGATGGGCCCAGGCCAACCTCATGACATTCAACAAGGCCAAGTGTAAGGTCCTGCAACTGGGCAGGCACAATCCCAACCACAACTCCAGGCTGGGTGGGGAATGGTTGACAGCAGCCTGAGGAACAGGCCCTGAGGGTCTGGGGTGATGAAGAGCTCAACATGAGCCTGCAGTGTGAGTGCAGCCCAGACAGCAACTGAGTGCTGGGCTGCAGCAAGTGCAGTGTGGGCAGCAGGGCAAGGGAGGTGATTGTACCCCTTTGCTCTGCCCTCCTCAGACCCCACCTGGAGTCCTGTGTGCAGTTCTGGAGACCCCAGCACAGGAAGGACATGGAAGTGTTGGAGCCAGTCCAGAGGAGTCCACAAAGATGCTCAGAGGGCTGCAGCAGCTCTGCTGTGAGGACAGGCTGAGAGAGTTTGGTCTCTGCAGCCTGGAGAAGAGAAGGCTTCCAGGAGACCTTAGAGTAGCCTTCCAATATCTAAAGAGGGCTCCAGGAAGGTTGGGGAGGGACTATTGACAAGGTCTTGTAATGACAGGACAAGGGGCAATGGGTTTGAACTGGCAGAGGGGAGACTGAAACTGGATGTTAGGAGGAAGTTGTTTGCAGTGAGGGTGGTGAGACACTGGCACAGGCTGCCCAGGGAGGTTGTGGCTGCTCCCTCCCTTAAGGGGTTCAAGGCCAGGTTGGACGAGGCCTTGAGTGACCTGTACTAGTCGGAGGTGTCCCTGCCTATGGCAGGGGGTTGGGACTAGATGATCCTTGAGGTCCCTTCCAACCTTAACATTCTATGATTTCCATGATTCTATGTGTGTGTGACTCTGTGCTGAAGGTTGCAGCCCACAGACCACATTTAGCAGCCCCTGCTGCTCGTATAAGCAAAACAAATGGAAATGCAGATTCTTACTTTGGCTCTGCATACTTACTGTTGGCCAGACCAGCTGGGTCACCTCTAAATCACTTAGATCTTTTGCATCACCCCCACAACATTCCCCTGCTCTTTCCTCCAGTGTTCTATGCAAAGCTTTCTGCACCTCTTCTGCTGATGGATGCTGATTTCCAAGAACACTTTTTTACAAAGGATTGCTTTTGGTAGCAACCAAAAATGGTACAAAAGGATCTTTTGGGGAAAATCCACTGAAGCCATTCAATGAGACCTGGACAGGCTGAGTGCTGGGGGAAGGCAAACCTCATGAAGGTCAATAAGGACAGTTACAGGGTCCTATGCCTGGGAAGGAAAAACAGCAGGCAGCAGTATAGGCTGGGGCTGCCCTGCTGGAGAGCAGCTGCATGGAGAAAGGCCTTGGAGTGCTGGTGGGCAGCAAGTTCTGTATGGGACAGCAATGTGCCCAAGAGAGACAATGGCATCCTAGGGGGCATCAGGAAAAGTGTGGCCAGCAGGGATAGGGAAGTTCTTCTGCTCCTCTGCTCTGCCTTGCTGAGACCACATCTGGAATACTGTGTCCAGTTTGGGGCTCCCCAGTTCAGGAGAGACAGAGACCTACTGGAGAGAGTCCAACAGAGAGACACAAGGATGAGTGGGGGACTTGAGCATCTCCCTGTGGAGAGAGCCTGAGAGCCCTGAGGTTGTTTAGTCTGGAGAGGAGAAGGCTGAGAGGGGATCTGAGCAGTGTCTGTCAATAGCTGAGGGGTGGGGGTCAAGTGGAGGGGGCCAAGCTCTTTTGGGTGGTGCACAGCAATGAGCCAAGGAGCAATGGACACAAACTGGAACAGAGAAGGTTTCAGCTCAGCATGAGGAGAAACTTCTTTAGAGTGAGGATGCTGGAGCCCTGGAGCAGGCTGCCCAGAGAGGTTGTGGAGTCTCCTGCTGTAGAGACTTTCAGAGCCCACCTGGATGCCTTCCTGTGTGGACTGCCCTGGGTGATGCTGCCTTGGCAGGGGTTGGAAAGGATGATGTCTGGAGGTGCCTTCCAGCCTCTACCACTCTGTTATGCTTTGTAATACCATGCATGCAGCAAGTCTGACACCAGGCTGCCTCCATAATCACACACCACATTAAAGCAGTATGGTCAAGCCCCTGCTCCATTCTGCTGGTTAGCTCTGCTGAAGATGTAGAAGCAATCCAAAAATACTTGATCCCTAAATCTCTCACTGGGTCTGTGCTCTGATTTCCTGTCTCTGCCTGCCTGTTGTGTCTAGCCACAGCCCTGCCAATTCCTAGCATCTCTGACAGATGATAGGTCCTACCTATCACCGCAGGACACCCACAGATGGGTTAGGAAAGAGAGAAGATACTGATGCCTCTGTGAAGAGAAAGACAAGGAGAAGAGCTCAGCCCTTACTCCTTGAGTTTAGCAGTGTCCTGGTGGTCTGCTCAGTAGCTGTGGAGCTCCCAGGCAGCCACAGGCTATGCTCCTTTGGCCCAGCTGACTGTAAAAGCAAACACAGGTCGAGGACCAAACAGCTGCAGGCTACCCCACAGTGAGGTCCCTGCAGAGAGGGCAGCAAAAGCTGCTGAGAAAATGCTACCCAGAGCCCCAGTGGCAGTAACTGACTCCTTTGTGGCAATTTACGCCACAGTGGTCTCACCCCAGGGGCCTCCATGCCCACAGAGTGCCTGCTGGGGCAGCCCCACCCACGACCTGGGCAAGAACTAATGTGGGAGGGAGGGGTGGCACCGTGTCAGTGCCCCTTTGGCAGGGGCAGAAGGCTGGAGCCAGGTGGCATCTGTCTCTACTGAGACACCCCTGCTTGGGGTGAGTCCCACTCGCAGCAGGTGGGTAGGTGGGTGGATGGACAGAAGGGCCAGAAGCATGTCTGGTGCCAGAGTGGGTGTGCTTGGCACAGGTGAGAGGGGCTGAGAAATGCCACATGGAACTCAAATTCAATCAGGAGACCCTCAAGGGTTTGAGGAGTAAATGGCAGCAATTTAGTGAAGAATCACTATAAAAAACACAGGGCAGACAGCCAGGGATGCATGGAAGAACCAAGCACTGTGGGGCTGAAGGACCAGAGGGAAGCAAGGAGGTGAGTGAAGCAGTGGTACTTGGTACCACAGGGAGGGCAGACTGGGGCTGGAGAGCTAGGGCTAGGCTGCAGACAGCATGATGGAAAAAGGTACCAGCTTGGAGCAGAAAGTCAGCACTGGATGCCATCCTGCACTGAAATAACAGAAAGCATTTGAAGTTACCAAACAGTTTAACTGACAGCCCTTGGGACAGGAAAGGTCTGGAGGTGCTGGAAGGTGTCCAGAGCAGGGTCATAAGGATGATCAGAGGGCTGGAGCTGCTCTGCTGTGGGGACAGGTTGAGAGAGTTTGGTGTTGTACAGTCTGGAGAGGAGAAGGTTCCCAGGAGACCTTCTTGTGGCCTTCCAGGATCTGAAGGGGGCTACAAGAAAGCTGGGGAGGGACTTGTTAGGGTTGTTGGAGAGTGATAGGACTGGGGGGGATGGATCCAAGCTAGAAGAGGGTAGATTGAGATTGGATGTTAGGAAGAAGTTCTTCCCCATGAGGATGGTGAGACACTGGCACAGGTTGCCCAGGGAGGTGGTGGAAGCCTCATCCCTGGAGGTTTTTAAGGCCAGGCTGGATGTAGCAGTGGGCAAGCTGATGTGGTGTGAGGTGTCCCTGCCTGTGGCAGGAGGGTTGGAGTAGGTTGATCCTTGAGGTCCCTTCCAACCCTGACAGTTCTGTGTGTGATTTCCAGCAGTGACCTAACTCATATCATAGAATCACAGAATATCAGGGGCTGGAAGGGACCTCAAAAGCTCATCCAGTCCAACCCCCTGCAGAGCAGATCACACAGAAACACATCCAGGTGGGTTTTGAATATCTCCAGAGGGGGAGACTCCACAACCCCCCTGGGCAGCCTGTGCCAGGGCTCTGTCACCCTCACAGGTAAAAAATTCCTCCTCATGTTCCCATGGAACTTCCTATGCCTCAGCTTCCACCATTGCCCCTTGTCCTGTCACTGGGCATCACCCAGCAGAGCCTGGCTCCAGTCTCTGGGCACTCACCCTGCACATCTTTATAAATATTGAAGAGTGAGACCTGGTGCAGGCATTTCAGTGCACAGATCTGCTCTGGAAGGGATAGGTCCATTTCAGGTCATAATAGAAGACATTTCCATTATGCTACTAGGCCAAAAACGAAGAGCTTTTCTCATCTTCATTTGCTGGGTTTATTGCAAGCTGAAGCCAGTTACTCAAATACTCAGAAACTAAGGAGAAGAAAAAGGACAGGGGGGGATCTAGTTCCATCTTAAGGACAGCACTTAGATTAGTTTATCACAGACTCAGAGAATGGTAAGATTGGAAGGGACCTCAAAGATCATTCAGTTCCCATCCCCTGCCATAGGCAGGGACACCTCCCACTAGTACAGTTCACCCAAGGCCTCATCCAATCTGGCCTTGAACACCTCCAGGGAGGTTGTGGAGCACAGAATCACCCAATGTGATCAAAGATAGGTCACTGTGGGGGCTATTAAGAAGAGTGTGCCCAGCAGATTCAAGGAGGTTCTCCTCTTCTGCTCTGCCCTGGGAAGGCCCCACCTGCAATACTGCATCCAGTTCTGGGCTTCCCAGTTTAAGAGGGACAGGGGTCTGCTGGAGAGAGTCCAAGGCAGGGCTACAAGGATGCTGAAGGGACTGCAGCACTGCCTGATGAGGAGAGGCTGAGAGCCCTGGGGCTGCTTAGTCTGCAGAGAAGAAGGTTGAGAGGAGATCTGAGCAATGTCTGTCAATAGCTGAGGGTTGGGGGAAGGAAGGAAGGGACAGGGACAGCCTCTGCTCACTTGTGCCCTGGACAAGGACCAAGGGATGAAAACTGCAGCACAGCAAGTTCCACCTCAACATGAGCAGGAACTTCTTTGCTGTGAGGGTCCCAGAGCCCTGGCACAGGCTGCCCAGAGAGGTTGTGGAGTCTCCTTCTCTGGAGCCTTTCCAGCCCTGTCTGGATGTGTTCCTGTGTGACCTGTGTTGGATTCTTTGCTCCTGCTGTGTCAGAGGAGTTGGGCTGGAAGCTCTCCAGAGGTCCCTTCCAGCCCCTGACACCCTGGGATCCTGTGGCCTATACCAGACACCCCACTCAGACCTGGGAAAAGGCAGAACAATTAACAACCTTACAACTTCCTAACAAAGATGTCCTGATGCCTTCTGACTTAGAATTCAAGGATGTTCTGGAAAGCAGTCAGACAATAAACTGTGTCTGTCATGTCAGGCTCTGCGCTTCCCCCTGAAGACCTCACTCGCACCTGAATCACATGGCACAGAATATCCTCTGCCCACCTAATCATGCCAGCTGCCCAACATGCCACAGCCAGAGACCAGGGTGAATTATATCTTCCTGCTTCAGAAGGGACCAAAGGCTCAGAGGTACTCATAAGGAGAGGAAAATGACTCATCTTCAGGATGACAAAAGAGAAGGCTTTGGTCACGATTGCGAGGAGCGCTTTCTTTCATCAGCTGTGCTGGAGAGAACATTGTGATTCAGGCATCTGTTGTTCTCATCAGCTTTGCTGCTCAACACAAACGAACCTGTGCCTCTCAAGCTCCTCTCACCACACTCCCATTCCTCCCACTCTCCCTTTCCCAAGCATGTTTACTAACACAGTTGCTTAAATACAGATAGCTGAGTCGCCAGCCTCGGGAGCCCCATCACTGAACGGAACTGGTTTGCAAAGCTCAGGTATTTGGTGACTTGCACTCTAAAGCCATTTAGAGGGATCAAGTGGGAATGGGATCACTTTTCCCACAACTGCTTCGCAGGCAGTGCTGACTTCCAGCCCCTCCTCTGCGCTGCTGGGTGAGAATATATCCCCAGGCACTGCTCCCCAGCCCTGGTACCAGCCAGCAGCAGAGGCTGCACGAGAAAGCTCAGAAGT
Organism: Eubucco bourcierii; assembly: GCA_013396675.1. Classification (NCBI taxonomy): domain Eukaryota; kingdom Metazoa; phylum Chordata; class Aves; order Piciformes; family Ramphastidae; genus Eubucco; species Eubucco bourcierii. The sequence continues at coordinate 11,203 of VWZE01008293.1, forward strand.
CAGCAGCAGGTGTAGGGGAATACCTTGCATTAAATGGATATGTGAACAATCCAGCCTGTGCTAATTGTGAGCTGAAAAGTTTCACAGCCTGCATAAAGGTTCATGTGGAGGGGCAAGGACACCAGCTGGGAGCTGCCTCCGGGGATATGGACAACAACAGGGCAGCCAAAGCAAAACAAAGACTCCTGTGAAGCGTTTGAACAGATAATGAAGGACCAATTACTTAATGCCACAGAGCTCGTGCCTTAATCATAGAATCATAGAATGGTAAGGTTGGAAGGGACCTCAAAGATCATCTAGTTCCAAACCCCCACCATAGGCAGGGACACCTCCCACTAGTACAGCTCACTTAAGGCTGCCTCCAACCTGGCCTTGAACACCTCCAAGGAGGGAGCAGCCACAACCTCCCTGGACAACCTGTGCCAGTGTCTCACCACCCTCACTGTGAAGAACTTCCTCCTGACATCCAGCCTAAATCTTCCCTCTGTCAGTTCAAACCCATTGCCCCTTGTCCTGTCATTACAAGACCTTGTCAGCAGTCCCTCCCCAGCCTTCCTGTAGGCCCCCTTCAGATACTGAAAGGTTGCTCTAAGGTCTCCTGGAAGCCTTCTCTTCTCCAGGCTGAAGAGCCCCAACTCTCTCAGTCTGTCCTCATAGGAGAGTTGCTGCAGCCCTCTGATCATCTTCGTGGCCCAACAGTTTGGACCAATTCCTTAATGCCACAGAACGTGTGCCTTAATGATCTGGACCAACTGCTTAACAATAAACTAACCCTCACAGCCTGCTAGAAAGTGTCTAAGTGCATGTTCATAATCAATAAGCAGGCATTGTTTAGATCATACTGGTCTGTGTACAGCTTTGTCCAGGAGCTTCTGCACAGCAGGGTTTGCTGTGAAAACAAACAAGGAACACCTCAGAGATCAGACCACTGGAGGAGGCAAGTGATGGAAGGTCTTCTTGAAGCCACCAGTCTGGTTGCACCCTGATGGACAGCACAACCTGACCCCTGTGCTGTTGTTGCCCGCCGGTTGCTGTGAACAAAGGGCTGGCACACAGGCAGCGTGGCAAGGTGTGGATACCAAACCAAAACTATCATTTGTAGAGGTGTGGCCAGTTCCATTTTCATACAGCTATGAAGCTCTAATCCTCAGCAAAATGTCTCCAAGGGGATGTTCCTGGCAGAAATTCAGCTGCCTTCAGGAGAGTGCCTACTTCATGCTGCTATGTTTTCTTTCCCTCCAGGTGACCGAGGGGACACAGCTCACCCCTGTGGGAACATGAACACACTGGCCTGGCTCCTGAGCTGCACCAAGTACTGTGTTGGATATGCAAAAGAAAAGACACTTCTCAGTTGCAGTAGGTCTTCTCAAAATCAAGCATCAGCTCCACCTTGCTTCATTTTGCCCCTCTGCAAAACACCTTCAGCACTGCACAGGAAGGGGAAACCTCAGCACTGAGGTTGGCTGACCCCAGGCAAAGCATGGAGTGCAAGCAGCCTCATACCCAATGCATTTGTTTGTCCTTGGAAGTGTGCAGGTGCATGTAGACACAGATCCCAGCTCTCACACTACTCACTGGTGTTCAGCCTGTAGTATCAGCTTGCCTTCCTTTAAAGCTGTGCTTGGCCTTCCCAGGTATTCATCATCAAGTATCTTGACAGGTTCAGAAGCATGGCACCGAGAACAGGGGGGACTGATTTTGCTCACCACTGAAGGGGCAGAGGGAATGTGGCCTGAACTGGTCTGATCCAGTGTTCATGGCATAAGAGTCACAGAGCTATAGAATGCTCTGGGCTGGAAGGGACCTCCAAATCTCGTCCAGTCCAAGCCCCTCTGCACTCAGTAGGGACAGCCTCAACTAGATCAGGCTGCCCACAGCCCTGTCCAGTCTCACCTTGAAGATCTCCAGGCATGGGGCCACAATCACCTACCTGGGCAACCTGTTGCAGTGTTCCACTACCCTCATGGTGTAGAACTTGTTTCTGACATCCAAACAGAGGAGGTAATTTTTACTAGCTGAATAAAATCTTTTTTGCATGTCTGTGTGTGTGTGTTCATGCTACTCCTCAAAGCCCAAGGAGGACTATACCTCCTCTAGCTTGTTGAGTAGAGGAGATCATAGAGTCATAGAATCAACCATGTTGGATGTGATGGTTTGGGAGTTCTCGGCCCCCCCACTCTTTGTAAAATCCCCCAGACTAGACTCAGCCAGCTGGAAGTTAAGGACTGAAGCTATATTTACAGCTTAGCACAATGTACAAGCAGAGATATACACTGTATACAGGAATAGTTACAGAGATATACAAGTTAAAGGTAATACAGCAACACAACACAACTCCCCTCCCAGAAATCAGAGACCCCAGGAGGGGTTCCCAACCACCCTTCCACCTTCTCCCCACCCCTATACCTTACCCCAAGGTTTGCCTTACGTGCAAGGTGAGTTTGGAGGATCGGCCAGGGAGGTTAGAAGGAAAGTGGTTAGTGAGGTTACTCAGCAGAGAGGACAAGGTAAGAAGCTGCTAGACAGCCTGAGAGTGTTTGTGCCCGAGTGTCTTATCTTTGTTTTGTATTCTTTTCTTAAACATCTCAGTAAGCCTATGAGTGAAGCAGACATCACCAGTGTTTCCTTTTCACAGCCTATAATATAATTTTCTCTATTAAAATATTCCAATTAGCCTCAAACCAGCACATTGGAAGAGACCTCCAAGCTCATCCAGCCCAACCTATCACCCAGTCCTAGCCAATCAACCAGACCATGGCACTAAGTGCCCCATTCAGGCTTTTCTTGAACACCTCCAGGGACAGTGACTCCATCACCTCCCTGGGTAGCCATATATATATATGTGTGTGTGTGTGTGTGTGTGTGTGTGTGTGCATATATATGTGGATATTCTAATATCCAGCCTATACTTATACTGGGATGGGCACCACCATACCATTATGCCTCACATCTCACTCTCCACGAGCTTCTGCAGGCATCTTCTGAGCTTGCTGAACCCCGCCTTGTAAGGCCAGAGCAAACACAACACTGCACCCCAACAGAAGGGTAGTATTTCAGTCTGCCCTGCCCAAGCCAGCTTATAGAAGCAGACATAGAGGCACTTTGCCACCCTACTCACTCTGCCCTTCTGCATTTCTCCCTTGCACCTCCAACCTTCCAACCAGACTCCCTTCCCACTTGTTGAAGTTCAATATTCTGTCTTTAGTATCTCAGGCCCATGCTTGTGAGAACAGAAATGGTCTTCCCTTGTACACCAAACTGGAATGAGCACTTATGCACACAGAGGCGCTGGCACGAGTGCCTGCTCCTCTATACCACAGAGGTTCTCTCTAACACCTGTTTTCCATCCTCTGAGACAGAGGTCTCCTCCAAGTTTTCTCTTTCTCAAAGTAGAGAAAAAGAGAATTTCTTTGATTTGACTGAATCTGGAGAGGAGGCACTGTTAGTTTTATCTTTACTCTGCCAAGCCATTCCCATCTCTTCTGTGGCACACCACCCACTGCAGTGGCCAGATGTGATGACCCAGAGCAGCAAGCAGCAACACTCCCACCTCTGTCTCTGTATCACCACCACCTCAGGACCTTGCCACCCAGAACTGTAAGCAGGTTCTGGCTAAACCAACAGACCGATGCTTTGACAAGCTCTACAGTGCCTCCCATCAGACACTTTAGGCTTTCAAAATATAAGCCAAGGAGATTATAAAAGTGGTAACTAACTTCGGAAATAGGAAGTGTTCCAGGAACTAAAGGAGTTTTCCTTTTGTCCTTCTCTCAAGCCTCCTTGCTCAGTTGAAACAGCCTCCTTATGAAACTGTGCCATCAAGTACAAAGGTCATACCTGTTTAGGCAGATGATAGGATGCTGTCGCTGGCTGGCAAATGAGGGAAACTCTTAGTTCCTACAAAGAAACACAGAAATACACACTCAGATTAGCTTCTGTTCAGTGAATTCAGCATAAGCTCCACGCCATAAGGAGTACACAATGCTGTGTCTGTATGTCACAGAATCACACAACCTTACAGAGACTGGAAGGCACCTCCAGAGATCATCCAGTTCAACCTCCTGTCAAAAGCAGCATCACCCAGGGCAGTCCATACAGAAAGGCATCCAGGTGGGCTCTGAAAGCCTCCACAGCAGGAGACTCCACAACCTCTCTGGGCAGCCTGCTCCAGGGCTCCAGCACCCTCACTCTAAAGAAGTTTTCTCCTCATGCTGAGCTGAAACCTTTGCTCCAGCTTGTGTCCATTGCTCCTTGGTTCATTGCTGTGCACCACCCAAAGGTGTTTGGCCCCCTCCACTTGACTCCCATCCCTCAGCTATTGACAGACACTGTTCAGATCCCCTCTCAGCCTTCTCCTCTCCAGACTAAACTGTCCCAGGGCTCTCAGGTTCTCTCCAGAGGGAGATGTTAAAGTCCCAGACTCACCCTCATGGGTCTTCACAGGACTCTCTCCAGTAGGTCTCTGTCTCTCCTGAACTGGGGAGCCCAAAACTGGACACAATATTCCAGGTGTGGTCTCACCAGGGCAGAGCAGAGTGGGGAAGAACCTCCCCTGCTGTCTTGGGCACAAGGGCACATTGCTGCCCCACGCAGAATTTGCTGCCCACGAGCACTCCAAGGTCTTTCTCCATAGAGTTGTGCTCCAGCAGGGCAGCCCCAGCCTGTACTGCTGCCTGCTGCTATTCCTTCCCAGGCAAAGGCCCCTGCTCTTGTCCTTGCTGACCTTCATGAGGTTTGCCTTTCCCCAGCACTCAGCCTGTCCAGATCTGGTTGGGAGGCTGCTCAGACTATGCTTATGAGCCAGGCTTTGCAGTTCAGCTTTATTTCCCAAGGCTCACTTGAGAGACATCCATTTCTTAGTGGTGGACTCGGCAGCACTGGGTTAACAGTTGGGCTTGATGATCATAAAGGCCTTTTCCAACCCAAACAACTAATTCAGGTCTCCTGTTATGTCCAGCCTGCTTTGGCATTCCATAGTCCCTAGCCCTGCCCTAAGAGAAGCTGGTAGTTGCTCCAAAAAGTGACCCACAAGGAAGGCAAAGGGAGCACACAGCAGACTTGCAGTCAGACCCCCTCCGCTGGGGACCTGGCAGGGTTGCTGCCTGCACATCTGCTGCCAAAGGAGCTCCAGCAGCACCAAGGAAGAAGCCCAGAAAGCAATGGGAGAGAAAGAGCTCTCTTCAACCTCCCACTGGGACACTTCAGGGCAGCTGAAGAGAGCCATGCAGAGAACTACTCCAGTTCCTTCTCAGAACTGGTTTGCTTGCCTTACTTGTACAACACAGGGGCTTAGGTTTGCTCCAGTCTATCCAGGGTAAATAGCCAAAGTTGTCACCATTACTCTCCTTTCATGACCCTCTTTACTCAGTCTGAAATGCTTGAACATCAAACATGGTTATCTACTTGAACTCATCTCCTCTGTAAGTCCTGCCTGCTACACACATGTTGAAGTGTCTCTCATCAGAGCCCACCGGGGAAAACGTTACAGCTCCAAGTGGCAGAGAGTGGCTGCAGTTGGGGGGAAAGGGACCTCCATGGCACATGCGTCTTTGAATGTTTCCTAAGGGTTTTGGGGAGAGCTGGTACTGACACCCACGTTTGGGACTGCACATCTCTCAGATGTCTGTAACTCTGCTGATTGTAATTGTGAAGGGGCTACAAGAAGGCTGCAGAGAGACTATTTCCTTCAGGGACAGGACGAGGGCAATGGCTTCAAACTAGAGCAGAGCAGATTGAGATTGGATGTGAGGAACAAGTTCTGCACCAGGAGGGTGCTGGAACACTGCAACAGGTTGCCCAGGGAGATTTGGGCTCCATGCCTGGAAATATTGAAGGTGAGGCTGGACAGGGCTGTGGACAACCTGATCTAATTGAGGTTGTCCCTGTGAGGGGCTTGGACTGGATGAGCTTTGGAGGTCCCTTCCAGCTCAGAGCATTCTGTGATTCCATATGGCATCTGAGCCCAGCTAAATGCTTCTGCCTGAGAGCTGCTTGCTTTAAAGCTTCAGCAAGAATAGGGCAGTAATTTCCAGGGACTAGAAGAGTGAGGAATACACAACTACAACCAAGCTCAAAAGCAGGGCAGTCTGAATGCAATGCTAACAAATAGGATGCAAATATGCACTTAGAGATAAGCACAATGCAGACACAGCAAGGGGACTCCTCTCAGGTAGAGAGCAGTCAGAGCTATTCCTGTTTCCAAGCCTGGACTCTGGTTCTTTGAGTCTTTCCCTGCCTCACACAGAATCATAGAATGGTAAGGTTGGAAGGGACCTCAAGGATCATCTAGTTCCAACCCCCTGCCATAGGCAGGGACACCTCCCACTAGTACAGCTCACTTAAGGCCGCCTCCAACCTGGCCTTGAACACCTCCAAGGAGGGAGCAGTCACAGCCTCCCTGGACAACCTGTGCCAGTGTCTCACCACCCTCACTGTAAATAACTTACTCCTAACATCCAGTCTAAATCTTCCCTCTGCCAGTTCAAACCCATTGCCCCTCGTCCTGTCATTACAAGACCTTGTCAATAGACCCTCCCCAGCCTTCCTGTAGGCCCCCTTCAGATACTGGAAAGCTACTCTAATGTCTCCTAGAAGCCTTCTCTTCTCCAGGCTGAAGAGCCCCAACTCTCTCAGTCTGTCCACATCACTGGCATGGGGCTGTGCTAAGTACAGCTTTCCACTGGTTTGCCCAGTTAGCATCCAGTGAGAACCGAAAGATTTTGCCGCCTTGAAGGGGGGAGGTTTCAGATGGTTGTGACAGCAGATAGTTGGGAAGTGACTGCTGCACCTTGCTGCAGAGGCTGGTAGCAGAGCCCTACCATTCCCTTACATGCAGTAATTAGCTGCACTAAATAAGGCTGCAGTCAGCATCAATTCTACTCACCCACAGGATGCAGAGGAGCAGTGAAAGCAGCTAATTAAATTTGCTCTGGTTCAGCAGAACAATCGATGCTCTCCTCAGCTGAGTGTTCAGCACTCCCTGTCCCCACAGTCCCCTGTGGTGCCACCCATGCAGAGCAGGGCCAGGTCCCCACAACCAGGGCAGCTGGGTGCAGGCCTCTCGGGAGAGGTAAATGCAGGAGGCAGAGACGTTCAGCAGGGACCTTACCAGAGGGATGGTATGCCAGGTGCTCAGATGGCATCTCTACCCAAAAGTACCACAGAACTGCCAAGGTTGGAAGGGACCTCAAGGACCATCCAGTTCCAACCCCCCTGCCATAGCAGGGACACCTCACACCACATCAGTTTGCCCACAGCCACATCCAGCCTGGCCTTAAACACCTCCAAGGATGAGGCATCCACCACCTCCCTGGGCAGCCTGTGCCACTGTCTCACCACCCACATGGGGAAGAATTTCTTCCTAACATCCAATCCACATCTCCTCTCCTCTTTAGCTTGCATCCACCACCACCCCGGCCCCAGTCCTATCACTACCTGACACCCTAACAAGTCCCTCAGCAGCTCTCTTGTAGCCCCCTTCAGATCCTACGAGGCCACAAGAAGGTGTCCTCAGAGCCTTCTCCTCTCCACACTGAACAGCCCCAACCCTGTCAGCCTGTCCTCACAGCAGAGCAGCTCCAGTCCTCTTTGTACTTCTACATTGTCTGTCACCATGGAACAGAGACCCGAAACCTCAACCACCTCTCTGCTAAATGTCTGATGTTGGCCAACAGCAGAATGCCACAAATACCAGACCATCAAATAAACAGATGTGGGGAGCAGCTTTGCTGCCCTAGGAATTTGCTATGGACAGCCTGCCATCAGCACTTCCACTTCTTGCTGACCAGGAAGAAAACAAAATACTTGCAAGATTCTTCCCCTAGGAAAGAGAAGAGAGACACACTGGGACAGAGGGGTCCACAGCTCCACATTTAGGGCAGCTGGCTAGAAAGCAAGCAGGTAACATCCCAGTGCCTGGTCAGAATGTGGTACTACAGCTGTGCGGTTCCTCTTGCTGTGAGTTTCTTCTAATAACCACAGCACAGACTGTCTTAGGAAGGGTTTATTTTGTTGTTGTTGGAGGGTTTGTTTGTTTGTTTGTTTGGGTTTTTTTCCCTCTCTAATCTACTTGTATCAGACATAAATTCCTGAAGAAAGCTGTCCCAAGAAAAAATTCCTCGAGATGGACACATCCTTTAGAAGCTTCCTGTGGTGATGCAGGGACAGGTTGGCTGCTCCATGCCCCAAAGCCAGGGGTCAGGGGATGCTACCTTGGTTGCTCTAAGCATCTCTCTTCCAAGGTACAGGAGGCAAAACAGATAAGGTATTCCCCATTCCTAGTTGCCATTACAGGATCTTTCAAGTTTGCATACAGAAAACTTTCTTAGACCATGCAACCTTACTGCAATGAAATCCAGCAGGTTGAGGGTGTTTTTTAATTCCCGCTCTGCTCTGCCCAAGTGAGGTCACATCTGGAGTACTGTGTCCAGCTGTGGGCTCCTGAGAGACAGGGAAATTAATTTGCCATGGGAGGTTGTGGTTGCTCCCTCCCTGGAGGTGTTCAAGGCCTTGAGTGAGCTGTTCTAGTGGGAGGTGTCCCTGCCTATGGCAGGGGGCTGGAACTAGATGACCTTTGAGGTCCCTTCCAAACTTACCATTCTTTGATTCCCCCAGAGCAGCCTGTGAGCAATGCCAAAAACCTCAACTGCCTCGATTTGCTTCTAAGCATTTACTGTTCTGCCCAGCAATGCTTCAGACACTGAAGCCTGCAAACACTGCAGCTGCAAATGGCTTCAATGCACTAACACCAAAAGTTTCCACAGAGCTCAGAGCTTTCTCCTTTTAGACTGCACTCTCGGGCTCCTTCCTACTTCACGCACACACACACACCCCTACCCTGCACTGCCCTGGGCAGCAGAGGCTTAAAATAAGACAGCAGACATTGGAGGCAAAAAAGAATCATCTGCTATCTGGAGGGCAGAACTCACTACACATTTATCATTCAACTCCAAACTTGCTAGTGAAAAAAAGGTCAACTCCATCTGAATTTCTGCTGGTGCTGATGTGGGCAGTGAATGCTTTAAAGCACTGCAATGAGAGGAGGCGACCCAGAGGCCAGTGCTGAAAGTGCTGACCATCAGCAGAAGCCAGCAGCTTGCCTGGGTTGCAGATGTGGCCCAGAAATTCAGAAAGGACTGCAGTAAGATGTTGTCTGCATTTGAGAATCAAGAGTCTAAAACACTCCTGGCTTGAAATTTTCACCATCAGTTCAGTCAGGCTACCTCTGTTTGAACAGGGCTGACTCTGAGAGCCAGTTCAGCAGCACAGCCAGGGAATAGAATCATGGAATCAAGGAACGATTTAGGCTCATCCAATTCCAATCCCCTATGCCACAGGCAGGGACACCTCCCACTAGAACAGGTCACTCAAGGCCTCATCCAACCTGGTCCTGAACACCTCCCTTGGCAACCTGTGCCAGTGTCTCAGTACCCTCACTCCTTCCTAACATCCAGTTTCAATCTCCCCTCTGCCACTTCAAACCCATTCCTCCTCATCCTGTCATTACAAGAACTTGTCAATAGTCCCTCCCCAGCCCCCTTCAGGTCCTGGAAGGCCATGCCGAGGTCTCCTGGAAGCCTTCTCTTCTCCAGGCTGCAGAGCCCCAACTCTCTCAGCCTGTTCTCAGAGCAGAGCTGCTGCTGCCCTCTGAGCATCTTCATGGCCTCCTCTGGTCTTGCTCCAACAGTTCCATGTCCTGCTTGTGTTCCTCTCCTTGGATCCAGATGATGTAGAAGAAAAAGTCTGAGTGCTGCAAACCCAGGTCATGCTGATCTGGCCATGGTAGATCAGCTTTATGCCAAAAGCCATGAAACTGCTTCCGTGTCAGAGTGAGTGGATTGCTCTCCTCACTCCTGTATCCCCACTGTTTGCCTGCTGACTGCACAGATCTTTTTTTGCCACATCACACTTTTCACTAGAAGACATTCTAAAAACCCTACAAGTTGGGAACAGTCTGCCCATGGGCAAAAAGCATCCTGTGGTTGCTTCTGCTGGTCTGAGCTCCACACAGCCATGATTATAGAATAGGTTGGGTTGGAAAGGACCTCCAAAGCTCATCCAGTCCAAACTCGTCTGCAGTCAGCATGGACAGCCTCAACTAGATCAGGTCACCCAGAGCCCTGTCCAGCCTCCAGGGATGGGTCCTCAACCACCTATGATGATAGAGGACACAGGCTGGGATGACTACGAGGAAGAGGTGGGAAAGATGAAAAGCTCTCCCAGCACCCAAAAATCTTGGGTAAGTGGAGTCCAAAAGCTGGTGCAGACAGGAGACATTTGTTCAGTCACTCCTGGATAGAAGTGTCAGCATAGCTGGCTTGGAGGAGAAGGGTTTCCTCATCCTATTGGCACAGAAGTTACTTGGCTGCATTAGTGGCTGCCAGAACACAAGGAATAAAGAAAGGAACCAGAGCAGGGCCAGGAGAGCAAAGGCCAAAAGGAGCACATGGATATCTTCACAGCTTGCATCCAGCAGCCCAGCTGGGACCCCACCGGGGTCTGCTTCAGGAACCTCAGAGACAAGTGCTGCATTTGATGCAAATGTTTGCTGTCTGGGTTTTACAGATCCTCTCTCTGCTTTTCTAACTAGCAGGGAAAGAAATCGTTCTGCTGACAATTACTGCTGAGGCATTCAAGGCATTTTGCCCCCTTTACTGCCACAGACCTGTCATTAACACTCCATTGCTCTTAACCACAACTTACTTCCTTTGTAGTTGCTCAGTGAGGATAGGTCTGGGGGCTGTTTTCCTGCTCCTGTCAGAATGAATTTTAAATGCATTCTGCTCTAAAGATGTGCCACCTGCTATTTTATATCTATAATTTATTGTGTAATGACTTCCTATAAACTCTTATGATAGCTTAAGAGACTTTCTAAATGAATTGTTGCCCTATTTTTATGGGTTTTTTCTTAGCTCATCAGCAAAGCAGAAAGAGCTGAGGTCACTTTGAGTTCCTCCAGACATCCCTCCTGGGCCACAGCCCTGGCTGGCTTCCTCCATGGGAGAATCTGGCCTGCAGGAGAAGAGCTACATGAGACACTCACTGCTAGCTGAGGGATGCTGGCACAGCAATGTGCCACAGGTTCTGCCTTTGCCTTTATGAAACCTCAGCTATTTTAAACGCCTAAACTGCTGTAAGGACTCCATGTGCTGGAGAGAAAAAACTCACCAGGGGCTCCTTTCTGGACAGGGACTGTCTGCTGCAGTCACCTGGTGAAACTAAACCCAGCAACCCTGCAAGCTGGCAGCCAAGAGAAAGGATTGAGTTAAGACTTGGGACCAAGAAATCTTCCATCTAGTAGGGGTACACTGCCCTCACCTTGATGTCCCACACCAGAGAACTTGCTGCCAGACTTCAGTCTTGCACCACATGCACACAGAGCCCACTGGAAGCTGGAAACTTTCCCATCTGGGGCATTATTTTGCCTTCCTCCTATCTCTTGGGGTGAAGACCCTGCCAAACACTTGCTTGGTTTGTAGGAACTGGAAGTCAGTTTTCTTTTTCTTTTTAAATGAACAGCAAAAAAAACCCCAAACCATCCCACTTCTGAATGAGGCTTACTAATCACTGTATCTCCTCTGTCTTTGGACCCCTGCAGTGGGCCCCTACAACATCCTACTCACTGAATTGGAGAGAGAGGGATTTACTGGGTGGACTGTTCAGTGGGTAAGGAATGGGCTGGATGGTGGCATCCAGATGGTGATGCTCAGTGGTTTGAAGTCCAGAGGGAGAGTAGTGCCAAGTGGTGTCCCTCAAAGGTCCACACTGGCCCCTGCACTGTTGATTATTTTATCAGTGATATAGAGAGCAGGACTGAGGCATCGTCAGCAGCGTGCAGATGGCACCAGGTTGAATGGTGTTGTCCATACAGCAGAGGAACAGGAGGGCATCCAGAGGGACCTGGACAGGCTGGAGAGCTGGGCCCAGATGAACCTCATGAGGCTCAACAAGAGCAAGTGCAGGGTCCTGCAGCTAGGCTGGAACAATCCTCACTGTCAGTACCAGCTGGGGGAGGAGGTGATAGAAAGCAGCCCTGAGGAAAAGGACTTGGGGGTGCTGGTGGGGGAGACGTTGAACAGGAGCAGGCAGTGTGAGACTGAACCACAGTAGGCCAAGGGCAGCCTGGGCTGCATCCAAAGCAGCATGGCCAGAGAGGGAGAAAAGAGATCCTGCCCCTCTGCTCTGCTTTGGAGAGACCTCACCTGCAGTGATGCATCCAGCTCTGGAGCCCTCAACACAGGAAGGACATGGACCTCATGGAGAGGTTCCAGAGGAGGGACACGAAAATGCTCAGTGAGTTGGAGAAGCTCTGCTCTGAGGACAGGTTGAGGGAGCTGGGGGTGTGCAGCCTGGAGAAGAGAAGACTCCAGGGACACCTAATAGGGACCTGTCAGGACCTGCAGGGGCTACAAGAAGGCTGTAGAGAGACTGTTTGAAAAGGCCTGCAGGGACAGGACGAGGACAATGGTTTCAAACTAGAGCAAACTAGACTGGATGTGAGGAACAAGTTCTGCACCATGAGGCTGCTGAACACTGGAGCAGGATGCCCAGGGAGGTCGTAGAGGCCTAAACCCTGGAGATATTCAAGGTGAGGGCTATGGGCAACCTGATCGAGCTGAGGCTGTCCCCGCTGAGTGCAGAGGGGCTTGGACTGGATGAGCTTTGGAGGTCCCTTCCAAGCCAGAGCATTCTGTATTTCTGTGTGACTCTAACAGCACTCTCTGAACCAAGCTCATGGACACAAACCTGCAAGCCTGGTGAAATGAGTCTGTTCCCCAGCCGAGCTCCTGCAGTGAGTACAGTCAGGATGTGCCAAGACTGCAGAGGGTTTTCTGCCTCAGACATGAGTGGCAGACAGCAGCAGCAGCAGAGACAAGCAGCCATGACCTTTGCTCTCCCTACCAAAGCCTTGGCAGCCAAGCTGCTGCAAAGCAACAGTACAAGAGAGTGCTTCTCTCAGCCAGACATCCCAGTAATTTGGATGGAGGGAAGAAGAGGGTCTCAGAAGCTGGGACAGAATGTGGGGACAAAGCACCTTGAGGTTGATGGCAGAGTAGAGCAACTTCCAGCACTGCTAAGCACAGACTCAGGGAAGCTGAAGATTCGCTGCCCAGGACCTTTCTCTAACTCAACAGTCCTGTTCACCCTGCAGATTTTCCTGTGCTAAACCAGATAGAAAATCTCCTCCTTACATCCAAGACCAAAAATCAGCTTGGTATTCCAGAGCTGTGAAGGAAATGCAAGGAAGACACGAGAAAAAGTTGGCAGTTGCTTTTTTCACTTGCCTTGGGTTTGCTTTTCCTGTCAGTTTGATGTTGTCAGCTTCAGGAGATGATTCTGATTAAAAAGTAACAAAATTGAGTTTCCAGGTTTGTAGAATGAAAGACCTCCTATGGGTAACAGAGTGGGTTACTGCCCGAGACAGGGGGGGCAACCAAAGGCTCCCAGCTCCTGCCTCCAATGATCTCAGGATGTTAGGGGCTGGGAGGGACCTCAGGAGATCTTCCAGTCCAAGCCCTCTGACAGAACAGAAGCAGAGAATCCAGCACAGGTCACACAGGAACACATCCAGACAGGGCTGCAAAGGCTCCAGAGAAGGAGACCCCACAACCTCTCTGGGTAGCCTATGCCAGGCCTCTGGGACCTTCACAGTCAAGAATCACAGAAACAATCAGGTTGGAAAAGCCCCTCAGGATCACCAAGTCCAGCCCAGAACCCTGCTCTGCAAGGTTCACCCTAAACCATAGCCCCAAGCACCACTGCCAAACCACCTCTAAATACAGACAGGCTTGGGCACTCTACCACCTCCCTGGGTAGCACATTCCAGTGCCTGACCACTCTTGTTGGTAAAATAATCCTTCTTCATGTCCAGTCTAAATCTGCCCTGCTGCAGCTTGAGGCCATTCCCTCTTGTTCTCTAGCTAATGCCCTGTGAGAAGAGACCAGCACCAACCTCTCCACAAGGGCCTTTCAGGAAGAGAGCCAGGAGGCCTCCCCTCAGCCTCCTCTTTTTCAAACTAAAGAAGTTCCTGCTCATGTTGAGGTGGAAGTTGCTGTGCTGAAGTTTCCATCCCTTGCCCCTCGTCCTGTGGCAGGGCACAAGTGAGCAGAGGCTGTCCCTGTCCCTTCCTTCCTTCCCCCAGCCCTCAGCTATTGATAGACATTGCTCAGATCCCCTCTCAGCCTTCTCCTCTGCAGACTAAGCAGCCCCAGGGCTCTCAGCCTCTCCTCATCAGGAGGTGCTGCAGTCCCTTCAGCATCCTTGTAGCACTCCCTTGGACTCTCTCCAGCAGCTCCCTGTCCCTCTTGAACTGGGGAGCCCAGAACTGCATGCAATATTCCAGGTGGGGCCTCACCAGGGCAGAGCAGAGGGAGAGGAGAACCTCCCTGGATCTGCTGGGCAAACTCTTGTCAATGTCCCCCAGGATGCCATTGGCCTCCTTGGGAACCAGGGCACATTGCTGTCCCATGCAAAACTTGCTGCCTACCAGCACTGCCAGGCTCTCCTCCATGGGGCTGCTCTCCAGCAGATCCCCTCCAGATCTGTACTGGTGCAGTTTATTCTTCCTTCCCAGGTGCAGGACTCTGCACTCACCCTGATGATGAGGTCAGACACATATTGCCAGCCTCTTCCTGATGTACCATGTTGTGTAACTACATAACCGTGGAGTCACCAAGTGCCAGCTTTGCACAGTGTGCATGTTAAGCACAAACTACAAGATGCCAGAAGAGCAATGGTTCAGGACCCAGGGCTGCCCTGCGGGTCTGTGTGGGGATCCTGTGGTACAGCTGCCTGGATCTTAGCTCTCATTTTCAATGCTGCAAAGGTAACTGGGAGGAGGGTAGGATGTGCCAAGTGCTGTGGCACTCATGGTAACTGGGTTTCAGCTGCATTTTACACGAAGATGGGAATATTCAAGCTAATAAAGCCCAAAGCACCTGACTGTACCAAGAAGGGACACAGAAGACGTTGGCTCGATCACATCCTCCAAGGCATGGCTCCTATTTTGTGCCACCAGAGATGCCCAAGATAAACAGCAATGGCATAAAGGGATGGCAGCCCAGCCTGGCAGTGGTGTGGCAGTGCTGACCACAGCCCAGAGTGGTTCACAGGGGCGTTGAAGGAGCTGCTCTGGAGTGCACCACACAGCTCTGCCGGCGGTGGGACTGCCAGGCACACTTCACACCCAGCCCAGTAACCCATGAGGCACAGCTGCAGAGCAAAGTCCTCACAGGCTTTAAACCTTTTATCTTCTAAATCACCTCTAAACTGCTTATGGCCATTAGCAATCTGGAATGCACGAATCACCTGTCACAGGGTGAAATGGAATTAAGCAAAGCCTTTCAGCAGTTGACAACTGGAAGCTTTTTCCTTGCTTTGCTGAGGATCTTCCAGACATCCCCAGTCAGGATTTCCTTGAGGTCTGCCTGAAATCCCAAGAAATGCTGCTGCCATTCCCTGCACACCTGAACAGGCACCTCAGGGGCAGCACCTACAAACTGTCATCAGTCTAATCAGGCCACGCCACACCATGGCAGGAGCTGCTCACGGGTTCAGAGGTGTTGGGGAAGGCTCTGAGGTGCCAGATGCACTCACAAAATGACACCCACAGGCTGCACTGCAGGGCAGGGCTCACCCAGACTGAGACATCTCCTGGGCCTGTAGCTACAATGCACAGTGAGAGGTGGCTCAGGAGAGGACAGGAAGTGAGAGCAGCCTTTGAGGACAGAGTCACCACCATCTCCCTGCTCTGGACAGAAGCAGCCTAACCCAGACAACTGCCCCGGTGAAGACACAGGTGTCCCACACCCACTGCTCAGCTCTGCTGCAGGGGGTGCCCTGCCCCACCGGCAGAGTGCTGGGGGAGGCAGCTGCAGCTGCATTGCCTGCTTGGCTTTGTAGCCCCCGGCGAAGCCCAGCTCACACTCACCGGGGTCAGGAAGCCAGTCTGGCCTGCTGAGTTGTGGCCTGAGTCTTCCAGAGGCCCAGGACAAGGTCTGCCTTGCTGCTCCTCCACGAGGCCAGACTGATGGAGCAGACATCATGTGAGGAACATCTGAAGCCACAAGAGGGGGTGCTGCCAGGTTTTGCCTGCGGGGCAGGACGCAGGTGCAACAGAACCACAGAGACATAGAATCACAGAATGGGCTGAGCTAGAAGGGACCTTCAAAGCTCATCCAGTCCAACCCCTCTGCACTCAGCAGGGACAGCCTCAACTAGATCAGGTTGCCCAGACTCCTGTCCAGCCTCACCTTGAGTATCTCCAGAGATGTGGTGCCAACCACCTCCCTGGGCAACCCATTGCAGTGTTCCAGCAGCCTCCTGGTGCAGAACTTGTTCCTCACATCCAAGTTACATCTCCTCATCTCTAGGAGAACCACTGTTCAAACAGCCAGACACAGCCACTTGGGAGTGCAAAGTTCATGAAGCAGGTGGAGTGGAAGGTGACAGAGACTCACCTGTGCGTGTGCCTTCCCATACTTCAGTAGGAATTCACAATCTTGGCAAAAATTCAGCTGCTTCACAGTCAGACAAGACCTATCCCCAAATCTGAAATACAGCAGCACCTAACCTGCTGCTCGAGCAGTGTCAGTGCTCACAGAACTGGGCTGTCCCTCCTAGGCCAGGCACTGCTGAGGCAACTACACCCAGCATAAAATTCCTCTTAGCATGCATCTGGTTCCTGCTTTGTGGAAAAAACAGTAACCTGCTGTTGACTTGAGTAAATGAGCCATGCCCCATGCCAGGGGTGTGTGATCCGAGAGCCAGCCAGGAAGAGATGTTTCCACTGTGAAACAGGACTCACCAGCACTTCCACAGGCAGCTGCACAGCACAGGCTGCTTGGCACCAGCACAGAACTGTCAGGGCTGGAAAGGACCTTAAGGATCATCCAGCTCCAACCCCCCTGCCATGGGCAGGGACACCTCACACCACATCAGTTTGCCCACAGCCACATCCAACCTGGCCTTAAAAACCTCCAGGGATGAGGCTTCCACCACCTCCCTGGGCAGCCTGTGCCAGTGTCTCACCAACCTCATGCTGAAGAACTTCTTCCTAACATCCAACTCAATCTCCCCTCCTCTAGCTTGGATGCATCCTCCCCCCCCCAGGTCCTATCACTACCTGACACCCTAAAAAGTCCCTCAGCAGCTTTCTTGTAGCCCCCTGCAGATCCTGGAAGGTCACAAGAAAGTCTCCTCAGAGCCTTCTCTCCTCCAAAGAAACTCAAGGGCTCTCTGGATTCAACTGCACACAACCCTCTGCAAATGTTAGGGGGAGGAACCACGGCAGCCTTGTCTGCTGCTCAGCAAACCACGTGTTCCCAAGCTGTTCCTCTTCTCTCCCTCAGAAAGGAATCACAGAACTGTTAGGCCTGGAAAGGACCTCAAGGATCATCCAGCTCCAACCCCCTACCATGGGCAGGGACACCTCACACCACATCAGCTTGCCCACAGCCACATCCAGCCTGGCCTTAAAAACCTCCAGGGATGAGGTTTCCACCACCTCCCTGAGCAACTTGTGCCAGTGTCTCACCACCCTCATGGGGAAGAACTTCTAACATCCAATCCCAATCTGCCCTCCTCTAGCTTGGGTCCATTACCCCCATTCCTGTCACTATCCTAAGAAGTCCCTGGGCAGCTTTCTGCACACCTGAGCACAGCCTTTGCTCCCTTCTCCTGTTTGCCCCTCACTGCACCATCTGCCTGACTCTCCCCTCCTTGCTAAGCTCTTCAGAGCAGTGAATTCAGAGGAGTTTTGCCCAGCCTCAGGCACCTGGTGAGCAATGCCAGTTCAGCTATGTGATCAGTGACACTCTGGGTAAAGGGCTCCCGGGAAGGCAGCAGCAGGAAGACTCCAAAGAGGCTGAAGCATGAGAGCTTCCCAGTCCCTGGGAGACTCAGTGCCTGGGTTCCCTGTGAGCAAATGCCCTCACTTGTGCACAGAAACATGGGCAAAACCTTTTCCCCAGCTCCCTCTGCTAGGTAAAAGGCACTGCCTGTTGGCAGTGGAGCACAGGGTGTGTGGAGGGTGGCAGCTCGCTGCCTGCAGGCAGCAGGGCTGTGATGGTAGTGTGGGCATTGGGAAGAGGGACCTCAGGGAGCAGACTTCAAGCTGCAGCAGAGGGTGGCTGCTTCCTGAGAGGCTCAAAGCTGTGCACTGGACTGGAGGTGCAGGCAGCTCCCAGCCCCACCGTTCTCAGCGCCTGGCATCCTGCACTGGCACAACCCACGGGCTGCCTGCTGCTCGGCTTGCAGCAGCCGAAACTTTGCACTCCTGTTCCCTCAGGGCCCAGGCACACCCACTCCTAACTCCTCACTCTATTGACCCTCCACAGGCCCTGGAGGATGCATTCCCACACAGCCTCCTGCCAAGCACCCATGTCCCCAGTCAGGCTCAGCACTAACCAATATCAGCACTTCCACTGCTGTCAGCAGTGGGCACAAAGAGCCAAGGTAGCAGGCAGCACACTTGCCAGCCCTGCTTGGGGTTCCTGGGCACTTGCAAGCACATCCACTCATCAATCCACTCTCCCTGCCTGCTCTCCTGAGAAATTCTACTCCGTTTTGAGGGTTCTTCCTGCTCAGGCAGCAGGGTTGGAACAGACCAACGTGCCTGTAAACAAAGCCAGTGGCACAAACCTTGCCACTGTCCACTTCACCAATGACATTTTTTCCCCTTTCTAAAAAACCTTGCCTTTGCTGCTGTCTTTGCTTCCAAACAAACTGTGGGCTAACCTCCAAATTGATGGTAAATGGCAGTGGTCCCCTCAGGTTATGAAGGCACTCTCAGCTCCACCAGCCAGCAGTGTGCCCAGGGGGCACAGAAAGCCAATGGCATCCTGGCTGGGATCAGCAATGCTGCGTCCAGCAGCAGCAGGGAGGGGATTGTCCCCTTGGACTCTGCTCCGGTGAGGCCATACCTGGAGTGCTGTGTCCAGTTTTGGGCACCTCAGTAATAGAGAGACATGGAGGTGCTGGAGCCAGTGCAGAGGAGAGCAAGGAAGCTGGGAAGGGCCTGGAAAATTAATCTGATGAGGAGAGACTGAAGGAGCTGGGAATGGTTAGTGTGAAGAAGAGGAGGATAAGAGGAGACCTCCTGGCTCTGTACAGCTACCTGAAAGGCCCTTGTGGAGAGGTTGGTGCTGGTCTCTTCTCACAGGGCATTAGCCAGAGAACAAGAGGGAATGGCCTCAAGCTGCAGCAGGGCAGGTTTAGACTGGACATGAGGAAGGAAGAGTGGTCAGGCACTGGGATGTGCTGCCCAGGGAGGTGGTGGAGTGCCCAAGCCTGTCTGTGTTTAGAGGTGGTTTGGCTGTGGTGCTTGGAGCTATGGTTTAGGTGAACCTTATAGAGCAGGGTTCTGGGCTGGACTTGGTGTTCCTGAGGGGCTTTGCCAGCCTGAGTGTTGCTGCGATCCTGTGATTCTGTACCCTTGAAGAGCCTTGGTGAAGCACAAAGGCCTCCAGCTGTGCCAAGGTGCCAGGCAAAGCAGTCACACTGCTTGTGACACCACCAGAGTTAGTGCTTCCTCCTGGGCTGCACTGCTGCCACTGGGAATGCCCTGAACACTGTCTGACAGAGTGCTGCAGTGGTCACCGAGGCCCACAGCTGGCAGAGCTCCCTGACCAGCTCCCAGGAGCTTTCTGAAATGTTTTCTCAAGCCAAGCTCAAGACTAAAAATAAGTCCAACCCCACCCACCAGTGCATATTTCACACCAGGTCACCTGAAATGTTTCTGCTGTTCCATTTGGTTCGCTTTGAGCTGTGCTCGGAACTTTGAGTCACTCCAAACTGGATGATTTTTCACTCCCAGTTTTAAGATGCCTCAACAACAACAACAACAACAACAAAAAGGCATTTTAACATTAGAAAAAGTAGAAAGATTTATTATTTTTCCCCAGCAATGAGAAGCTTTTGACATGAGTCCTTTCCCAAAAGCAGTTTTCATTTTATGAGTAGCTTTTGGATTTTTTTCCCCCTTCTCCAGACTAAAGAAAACCAAGGCAGTGTTTGATTAGAAAAACTCCACTTAGCTCAACTTCCCAGTTCCAACATAGGCTCCATACCTCACTCTGGGAAACAAACCCTTCTATTAGTTTCCCCAAAGACAAGACAGGAGAAGCTGTGCTGCTTTTCCCTCCTGCACTGCGTACACACCAACTCCTTGTTTATCTGAGAATTATGGAGACCCTCTGAATCCAAATGTTCTGTATTTAATAGCTTAAGCCGTAAGTCATAAAATCCACATGCAGCAGCCTATTTGTTATTAAGAAATAGGGATCCAGATGGCCAGCTGAGGTCAAGCTGAGGCCAGCATGCCCATAAAGAATACACACTTGTGTGTCCTTACTGAAGTTGAGGGATTTAGTAAAATCAGGAGTGTGCTCCTTTCAGAGCACTCATTTCAGAGAGCTTTGCTTCCTTTCAATGCCCTCCACCTTGCACTGGGGTTTAAAATAACCAGAAGCTGCCAGAAGTGGCAGCCCAATATGTTGTGGTTTCACAAGAAACTGTCCAGCAGGTGGAGAGAGGAAAAGCAGTACAGAAGGCCAAGGGCAGCCTGGGTTGCATCCAAAGCAGCATGGCCAGAGATGGAGACAGGAGATCCTGCCCCTCTGCTCTGCTCTGGGGAGACCTCACCTGCAGTGATGCATCCAGCTCTGGAGCCCTCAACACAGGAAGGACATGGACCTCATGGAGAGGTTCCAGAGGAGGGACACGAAAATGCTCAGGGAGTTGGAGCAGCTCTGCTCTGAGGACAGGCTGAGGGAGCTGGGGGTGTGCAGCCTGGAGAAGGGAAGGCTCCAGAGACACCTAATAGTGACCTGGCAGTACCTGAAGGGGCTACAAGAAGGTTGCAGAGAGACTGTTTGTGAAGGTCTGCAGGGACAGGACGAGGGCAATGGTTTCAAACTAGAAGCAGAGCAGATTGAGATTGGATGTGAGGAACAAGTTCTGCATCAGGAGGGTGCTCAAGACTGCAACAGGTTGCCCAGGTAGGTGGTTGAGGCCCTATCCTTGGAGATATTGAAGGTGAGGCTGGACAGGGCTGTGGGTAACCTGCTCTAGCTGAGGTTGTCCCTGCTGAGTGCAGAGGGGCTTGGACTGGATGAGCTTTGGAGGTCCCTTTCAACCCAGCCCATTCTGTGATTCTGTGACCTTTCTTTCCACAGAAGTAAAAAGTAACCCCAACTTTTAACCTGTCAGATGCCAGAAGCTGTGCTGAGGTCCCTACATTTTAGGACAACTTCCTCTGACTCGAGGGTCTAGAAATCCTACAGAAACCAGCAGCACCTCCACCTAGTACAGGTCACTCAAGGTCTCATCTAACCTGGCCTTGAACACCTCCAGGGAGGTTATGGAGCACAGAAGACCTCCAGGGAGGTTGCGAAGCACAGAATCACCCAACATGATC
>VWZE01008293.1:34065-49797 GCA_013396675.1 Eubucco bourcierii
AGGTGAGGCTGGACAGGGCTGTGGGTAACCTGCTCTAGCTGAGGTTGTCCCTGCTGAGTGCAGAGGGGCTTGGACTGGATGAGCTTTGGAGGTCCCTTTCAACCCAGCCCATTCTGTGATTCTGTGACCTTTCTTTCCACAGAAGTAAAAAGTAACCCCAACTTTTAACCTGTCAGATGCCAGAAGCTGTGCTGAGGTCCCTACATTTTAGGACAACTTCCTCTGACTCGAGGGTCTAGAAATCCTACAGAAACCAGCAGCACCTCCACCTAGTACAGGTCACTCAAGGTCTCATCTAACCTGGCCTTGAACACCTCCAGGGAGGTTATGGAGCACAGAAGACCTCCAGGGAGGTTGCGAAGCACAGAATCACCCAACACGATCAAAGATCACGTTGGGTGATTCTGTGCTCCCCAACCTCCCTGGGCAACCTGTGCCAGTGTCTCACCACCCCCACTGCAAAGAACATTGAGGGTGGCTGGACACAGGTACAGGTTGCCCTGTCAGGCAGTGATGGCAAACTTCTGTATCAGACAGGCACAAGCAAGGTGAATAATAAACCAGAACCTCCTTAGCCAAGAGGACCTTCCAGGAGGACCTGCAGGGTGGTTGTGGAGCCCTGCACATGCTGCCCAGCTGAAGCAGGGGAGCTCCCTGTGTACTCATGGAAGATGCCAGCAGTTTCCAGCAACATCATTAGCCAAACCTCTCATTCTGCCAGACACCACAGGCTCTGGGGCCCTTTGTCAGTAGCACAGAGCCACTTGCTGTTGAGAGCAGCTGATGGAACCTGTTTGTACAACCCTGAGCTCCATCTCACTTAGGGAGTCAGTCCTGCACTGCAGGTTGCAGAGCTAACACAGCTCAACCTTTTCTAGTGGCCTTCTTGTAGCTCAGAACCAGGGACTAAGGATCCTGAACTCAGAAAAATAAGATTTTCCTCTCAACCACAGGGCCTGAGAGACCTATTTTTTTCTTTAGCAGGATACCTTTCAGTTCTACATCCCATGGTTCCCTCAGCTTTAATCATCAAAGCCAGCACAAAAACCTTGTAGGATCCAATCCTACTTACTCCTAGTTCATAGACATGTGCTAAGCACATCCTTACACCACACAGGTTTTGGCTGAGAGCAGGACACCTTGCAGCAGACAGGGAACATGCTCAGGCAAGGCTGCTCCTTTGACACTTGATAGTAGGATGGAGACACAGGGAACAGAAAAGGAACCCCCACTTGTTACCATCAACATTTATATATGGCACAGAGGCCTCCTGGAATCATAGAAGGGTTAGGCTGGAAGAGACCTCAGAGATCATCCAACCCAAGCCCTGCCATGGCAGGGACACCTCTCAGCTAGCACAGGCTCACTCAAGGCCACATCCAACCTGGCATGAAACAGCTCCAGGCAGAGCCATCCACAGTCTCTCTGGACAATCCATTCCAGAGCCTTGCCACTCTTGGGAGTGGAGAATTTCTTCTTCAGATCCAACCTAAACCTTTTCTACTTCGATTTCAATCCATTGTGCCGTGTGTGGACACTCCTCTAACAAGTCCTCTGCAGCCTTGCTGCAGGCTCCCTTCAGGCACTGGCAGGCAGCTCTAAAGTCCTCTTGGAGCCTTCTCCTTTCCAGGCTGCACACCCCCAGCTCCCTCAGCCTGTGCTCACAGCAGAGCTGTTCCAGCCTTGGATCACCTTTGTGGCCTCCTCTGCATTTGCTCCAACACTCTGTCCTCCTTGTGCTGAGGATCCCAGCGCTGGAGGCAGGATTGGAGGTGAGGTTCGAGCAGAGCAGAGCCAAGGGGCAGGATCCCCTCTCCTGCCCTGCTGCCCACACTCCTCTGGCTGCAGCCAGCACGCAGTTGCCTGCTGGGCTGCGGGAGGACACTGCTGGCTCCTGGGGAGCTGCTCAGCAACCAACACCCCCAAGTCCTTCTCTTGAGTGCTGCTCTCAACCCCTCATGTACCCAGTTTAAATTTGTGCCTGGCACTGGTGGAATAAACAAGTACTTTGCAATTCAGCATCAGTGCAGAACAGGTCCACATAGCAGCTATACAAAAGGAAAGTTCTCTGCCTTTGCTCTTCCATAACCTCTCTCCCATTTCCCAGCTGCTGTGCCCGTGCTTGCTCCCTGCCTCTGACATCTGAGGATAATCTGTGGATTCATTTTCATGGGAAATATTTTAAGAACTGTGTTGTATTGTGTCCATTTTTATATAATATTCTTTCCTCTTTTTTTTAAGATTATGAATTGAGGCCAAGGAAGATAAACACACAGAGGCTCTGCAGCACATCAGGGGAGCACATGCAAGATTTGCTGACTTCCAATCCGAGCTGTAACAACAGAATCTCTGCTTGAGCTTAGCTATAAGGGCTGCAGCCTCTACATGCAGTAAACAGATCCTGTAGGCCACAGGCTTGAAGTTTATCTTAAGCTCCTTTAAAAGTACCTCTTGTCACTCAAAGGAAACCGTGTGACCTTCTGTGACATCCCTCTGGAAGGAGCTTTCATGGCTGCTGCCCTGAGATGATTAGAAAGCCTGGCATCCTGAATGCACACCGAGACAGTTCAGTCCTCTGCTACTCCTGATGCTCAGGCATTAAGGATACAGATCCCTGCTGGCTTTGGAGGAATTGGGGAAGTAGAGGATCAGAGGATATGAGCAGTTGAGGAGCAGGTAGCTTTGCCTCTTGTTGGTGGAAGTCTCATTCTTCTCCTTCCATAGAATGGTACTGTTGGAAGGGACCTCAAAGATTATCTAGTTCCAACCCCCTGTCATAGGCAGGGACACCTCCCACTAGTAAAGCTCACTCAAGGTCTCCTCCAACCTGGCCTTGAACACCTCCAGGGAGGTTGTGGAGCACAGAATCAACCAACGTGATCTTTGATCACATTGGGTGATTCTGTGCTCCACAACCTCCCTGGGCAACCTGTGCCAGTGTCTCACCACCCTCAATGTAAAGAAGAGTGAGTGTGGTTGCACACTGTAACAGGTTGCCCCGTCAAGGTAATGAGAGTAACCTCCCCTCCAGGGAGGGAGCATCCACAACCTCCCTGAGCAACCAGGTGCTGAAGGGTTGTTGATCAGTCTGGGAAAGGCAAAAGCCAATTCATAGGCATGCAGTGAACAGAAACCTCTTTCAGTTAGCACTTACGAACTGAAGCCACTCCTGAGTCCTCCCTTTTCTTCAGGGCATGGAACAGGACATTCTGCTGAACACCAACTCACCAACTTCTCCACCAGAAGGAAGAAACCACAGAAAACATCTAGTTGGCAGAGACCTCCAAGCTCATCCAGTCCAACCTTCAACCCAACTTAGAGTTAATCCTAAACCATGTCCCTAAGCACCAGCTGCTCAAACACCTCCAGGGAAGGTGACTGCAGCACTGCCCTGGGAAGACCATTCCATGGCTGAGAACCCTCTCTGGCAAGAAATATTTCCTAGCATCCAGCCTGAACCTCCCATGGGGCAGCTTGGAACCATTGCCTCTGCTCCTGTACCTTGCCACCAAGGAGCAGAGGCTGCCCCCTCCTCGCTCCAACCTCCCTGCAGGCAGACATGTTATGGTTATGTTTTCTCTCTCCTGCTGGATGTGTGAAGAGGGAGGATATCAGGTAACAGATCCCCAGCACACATACCCTGGGGAGAAATTCTTCTCAGTTCTCAGTGTATTTTGAGGATAATGGCATAAGACTATGAGCACAGGACTGGGCTGACTCTGCCAACAGAAGGACGATTCCCACCTGGTAACGACAGGACCAGGAACTAGAAAACCACAATCACACCTTATGAACACAGTTAAGCCTTACTATACCAATTGCTCCTGACTCAATCACACTGCACTCCTCTACATCTGCCTGCCCAGAACTGTGGCTTTGCTTTAGGAGGAAAACTCTTCCCTGGTCTGACTCAAAACAGCCACAGTGACCCAAATGGCACACATCTAGACTGCACCTGCCAAGGGTATGCTCTCAAAGCAGAAATGTGCTTGGGTGAGCCTCCAAGTCTGACTGCCAGGATAACACCTGCTCATGGTAGCATCATCACTGGATCCTATGCCCCTTTTCCTATATCAGGTTGGAAGGGACCTCTGGAGAACTCCCAGCTCAACCCCCCTATCACAGCAGCACCAGAGAATCCAGTGCAGGTCACACAGGAACACATCCAGACAGGGTTGCAAAGGCTCCAGAGAAGGAGACTCCACAACCTCTCTGGGTAGCCTCTGCCAGTGCTCTGGGACCCTCACACTCAAGAGGTTGTTGCTCATGTTGAGGTGGAACTTGCTGTGTTGCAGTTCCCATCCCTTGCCCTTTGTTCTGTGCCAGGGCACAAGTGAGCAGAGGCTGTCCCTGTCCCTTCCTTCCCCCAGCCCTCAGCTATTGATAGACATTGCTCAGATCCCCTCTCAGCCTTCTCCTCTGCAGACTAAGCAGCCCCAGGGCTCTCAGCCTCTCCTCATCAGGAGGTGCTGCAGTCCCTTCAGCATCCTTGTAGCACTCCCTTGGATTCTCCAGCAGATCCCTGTCCCTCTTGAACTGGGGAGCCTGGAACTGGATGCAATATTCCAGGTGGGGCCTCACCAGGGCAGAGCAGAGGGAGAGGAGAACCTCCCTGGATCTGCTGGGCACACTATTGTCAATATCCCCCAGGATGCCATTGGCCTCCTTGGCCACCAGGGCACATTGCTGTCCCACGCAGAACTTGCTGCCCACCAGCACTGCCAGGATCTCCTCCGTGGGGCTGCTCTCCAGCAGATCCTTTCCAGAGCTGTACTGCTGCAGTTTATTCTTCCTTCCCAGGTGCAGGACTCTGCACTGATCCTTGTCAAACCTCATCAGGTTCCTCTCTGCCCAGTTCTCAGCCTGCCAAAGTCTCACTGGAAGAGCCTCTCAGTACTCCAGGGAACTGCAATGCAGCTGAACTGAGCATGCTTGAGGTTATTCAGCCTTTCCTAACGTTTCATTCCTTCAGGCCCCTTTCGTCCACTCTTGCAGTTTTCTGATGGCTTCTTGTAGATGAGCCTGCTCATTTCCCAGCAAACATCTGCCAGGTGGCATAGTTCACCCCAGCTGCCTGCACCTGAGTTCTCATGATTTCAAAAATCATTGCCTCTTGAGCTGAGGATATTCAGTGAAGCTGTATGTTGGTCTCCTTATTGACTCTCACAGTCTTTCATGCCTTTGTTATACCCAAGTCATGGGGACCGCAGACCAAAATTAGTGGAGAGAAACTCCAACCTTCCCCACTGTGGCCAAAGAGCCCAGAGGTGAGTGCTGCATCTGAGCTGAACGCTGAGGACAGACAGAGACAGGAGCTAAAGCTGAGACAGAGAAAGGCAAAGGCCTCTTACCAACAGCTGCCAAGCCCAGAGTGAGGCAGGAAGGCAGAACTACAACAGAGTGATCTTCACCCAGGAAGAGCAAAGGCAGAGAGCAGAGGAGAAGCTGCCATCAAAAAGTCACCACTCAAGAAGTGTGGTGGCATTCTGCAGAGGCACCTCAGCAGAAGTTAGTACAGCCACTATCATCCTCAGCAGGTGTGACAGTGGGGGCAGGAAGTCTGGGAAGCTGAAGGCAGAATCAGTCTCCTGTAACCCCATCCATGTGCTCAGTGTCACACCATAAATAATCAATTTGCCTTACTGAGGCTACAACCTCCTGCTGCCACCCAACTTCTGTTACAGTAAAGGTCTGGAGGTGCTGGAAGGTGTGCAGAGAAGGGCCACAAGGATGATCAGAGGGCTGGAGCTGCTCTGCTAAGACAGATAGAGAGAGTGAGTTAGGGTCGGTCAGTCTGGAGAGGAGGAGGCTCGGAGGAGATATTAATGAGGCCTTCCTGTATCTGACAAAGTTAATAAATTCTAATTCTGAAGAGATTCTGTGATTCTGTGGAAGGTCTGACAATAGTTGAGGGCTGGGTGAAGGAAGGGACAGGGACAGCCTCTGCCCACCTGTGCCCTACAGGGATCTGCTGGAGAGTCCAAGGGAGGGCTACAAGGATGCTTGGGGGACTGGAGCACTGCCTGAGGAGGAGAGGCTGAGAGCTCTGGGTCTGCTTAGTCTGCAGAGGAGAAGGCTGAGAGGGGACCTGAGCAATGTCTATCAATAGCTGAGGGCTGGGGGAAGGAAGGGACAGGGACAGCCTCTGCTCACTTGTGCCCTGGCACAGAACAAAGGGCAAGGGATGGGAACTGCAACACAGCAAGTTCCACCTCAACATGAGCAACAACCTCTTGAGTGTGAGGGTCCCAGAGCCCTGGCACAGGCTGCCCAGGGAGGTTGTTGATCCTCCTTCTCTGGAGCCTTTGCAGCCCTGTCTGGATGTGTTCCTGTGTGACCTGTGCTGGATTCTCTGGTGCTGCTCTGGCAGGGGTTGGGCTGGAAGCTCTCCAGAGGTCCCTTCCAATCCCTTATACCCTGTGATGCTGTGAATGTAGTATTTGCAACCAGTCAATAAACCCACACAACCCTGTTTGCATACGGAATGAAAGGATTTCAACAGGAATTTAATTGTGAAGTTTGAGCCCACAGGCGTCGCTATTGAAATAAATTCTCTTTCTTCCAAGTGATTCAAACAGCCTTTCTGCTACTCTCCCTCAACATTCCTGCCTTCAAACACTCAGCCAAGTCCATCACCATTATTGCCTACAGATTCATTAGAACCACGTGGATGTGGGAATTAAAACACCTTCATTTGTGTAAGTACAGCCTGGAACTAAACAGCTCCACACGCACACCACAGCTACACCTTCACCAGCAGCGTACAGGATGCTGTTGTACCAATTTACTCTAGAGGGGTCAGTGCTGGGACCAGTGCTGTTCAATGTGTTCAGCAACCACCTGGGTGAGGGCACAGAGGGCACTGCCAGCAAGTTTGCTGATGGCACCAAACTGGGAGGAGTGGCTGCCACACACAGGAGGCTGTGCTGCCATCCAGCCAGACCTGGTCAGGTTGCAGAGCTGGGCAGGGAGAAATGGAATGAAACACAGCAAGGGCAAGGGCAGAGTCTTGCACCTGAGAAAGAACAGCCCCATGGACCAGGATAGGTTGGGGACTGATCTGCTGGAGAGCAGTGAAGGGGAAAGGGACCTGGGGGTCCAAGTGGATGGAAGGATGCCCATGAGCCAGCAGTGTGCTCTGGTGGCCAAGAAGGCAAATGGCATCTGGGGTTGTGGTTAGCAGGTCGAGAGATGTTCTCCTGCCCCTCTATTCTGCCCTGGGGAGGCCACATCTGGAATATTGTGTCCAGTTCTGGGACCCTCAGTTCAAGAAGGACCTCAGGGAGCTGCTTGAGAGAGTCCAGCACAGAGCNTGGAGCCAGGCTCTGCTGGGTGATGCCCAGTGCCAGGACAAGGGGCAATGGTAGAAACTGAGGCATAGGAAGTTCCATGGAAACACGAGGAGGAATTTTTCCCTGTAGAGGTGTCAGAGCTCTGGAACAGGCTGATCAGGGGGTTTGTGGAATCTCCCTCCCTAGAGG
Source organism: Eubucco bourcierii (assembly GCA_013396675.1). Taxonomy (NCBI): domain Eukaryota; kingdom Metazoa; phylum Chordata; class Aves; order Piciformes; family Ramphastidae; genus Eubucco; species Eubucco bourcierii. The sequence continues at coordinate 41,547 of VWZE01008293.1, forward strand.
TATTCAGAACCTGCCAGGATGCTTTCCTGTGTGATGTGCTCTGGCAAGGGGGTTGGACTGGGTGAGCTTTAAAGGTTCCTTCCAGACCCTGACACTCTGTGACTCTATGAAGATGATTGATGGAGATGAAGATACCACCAGCAGAAGAGAAATGTTTGGAGGTTTCTGATGGTAGGGTTGTGTGACTTCAGAAGGGACAGCAGATTGGAAACCACAGCAAGCCAAAGCTCCACCAGCTCCAATCAAAGTTCCACCAGCTCCAACCAAAGCTCCACCAGCTCCACATGTGTGACTAACCAGGTGGTGAATTTTAGCAGTTAACATTAAGACAATAAATTGTCCTGTCCTGCCAACATTACTAACATCACTTTTCAGCATAATGACAGCCTCTGGCAAAAGACTCTGTGGTGACAAATCCAATTAACTCTCCTCATCTTTATCACCTGTTAAAAATGCATGTTTACTTTGCCTTCTCTCCAAACAAGAGGACTGCAGTGGAGAGGAAGTGTTCTCCTAAGTCAGGTGGGTCATGCCATCCCAGTTCCTCTCTGCATAAGCTGCTCTGCAGGCCCTGTGAGCTGCCACTGACATGCCTCCTCCCCAGGATCCAGGCTCAGCTGCCTCATGCCCTGCAAACAGGCTGCCTTCCCTTGCCTCAGCAGTGGAAGGCAACCCAAAGAGCCACTGCCTTCACAGAATCACAGAAAACATCTGGTTGGAAGAGGCTGGTCAACCTTCCACCCAGCACTGCAGGGGCAACACCAAACCATATCCCTTAAGTGCAGCTCCACAGGCTGCTCAAACACCTCCAGGGATGGGGACTGCAGCACTGCCCTGGGAAGACCATTCCATGGCTGAGAACCCTCTCTGGCAAGAAATATTTCCTAGCATCCAGCCTGAACCTCCCATGGGGCAGCTTGGAACCATTGCCTCTGCTCCTGTACCTTGCCACCAAAGAGCAGAGGCTGTCCCCTCCTCGCTCCAACCTCCCTGCACGGAGCTGTAGAGACCTTGGCAAAAGAAGCCTCCAGTAACCAGAGCAGCCTTTCTGCTGCCAGTATCTAAATTACCCCAGCCTGCTCTCTTTACTGATTAAAGCAGCTCCTTAGAGGCCAAATCCAAGCCCTGCTGAAGCCGATTAATGTTTTTATTTTGGTTTCAGTAGGCTTTGAAGCAAGCTCTGTTGGTTCCATCATATGCTGCCCACAAGATATGCATGGGGAAGGGTGGGGGAGAGAATTCACTTTAATCTAATCTCCTGCCCCCTAATTTTAAGGACAGTGTGGTCAAAAGGATCATTCTGTCACACCAGGACCTCCTAGGACATGAGAGGTGGTGTCAGGAATCCCTTGTGAGCTGATTCCACAACTGTGGTGCACAGGGCAGTGACAGCTGCCAGTTGAAGAACCATAGAATGGTAAGGTTAGAAGGGACCTTAAAGATCATGTAGTTCCAACTCTCTGCCACAGGCAGGGACACCTCCCACTAGTACAGGGTACTCAAGGCCTCGTCCACCCTCGCCTTGAACACCTCCAGGGAGGTTGTGGAGCACAGAATTGTGGTGCCCAGTGCCAGGACAAGGGGCAATGGTGGAAGCTCAGGCATCGGAAGCTCCATGGAAACATGAGGAGAAATTTTTCCCAGGGTGAATGACAGAACCCTGGAACAGGCTCCCCAGGGAGGCTGCCCTGGAGGCATTGAGAACCTGCCTGGATGTGTTCCTGTGTGATCTGCTCTGGCAGGGAATTGGACTGGATGATCTTTGGAGGTCCCTTCCAGTCCCTAACATTCTGTGGTTCTGTGAATGCAAGCTTCTCTCCTGGCAGTTTCAAGACCCAGGGTTCCTACAGGACTGTCACAGAACATATGCTGAGGAACAGACCTTTAGCTCTAATATCAAGCTTTTCATAGAGCAAACTGTAGGCAGTCAAAATGTTTATTTCTGGTGTTTTAAATCTCACAGCAAAAGCACTCACCATTGGTCCTAGGCCAGTACACTCCGAGCTACAGGTTGCAATGTTTCCTTTGCTCCAGAAACCAAAGCACTGCCACTTAGCTGTTGGCACTTAGCCCATCAGAGCACCTTCTCACAGCAGTGCCTTTGACCTGAGAACCCCCTGGAGGACTGCAATCCTTTGGCAGGATTTGGGTCCAGCCTTGGGAGTGACCAACATAGCCACTCCGGAGTCAGGCCAATAGAGAGGATGCGCAGAAATGCCAATGCCTTGGGTACCTACCTCACAGCCTCCAGAGATGTGAAGGCTTTGGGCTTTTCCACACATTTTCTAGGGAAGGTTGTTGAGAACTATAGTCAGATGTGAAGAGAGGAATCAAATCCCTCAGAATCACAGAACTGTCAGGGCTGGAAGGGATCACAAGGATCAGACAGCTCCAGCCCCCCTGCCATGGGCAGGGACACCTCACGCCACATCAGGTTGCCCACAGCCACATCCAGCCTGGCCTTAAACATCTCCAGGGATAAGGCTTCCACCACCTCCCTGGGCAACCTCTGCCACTGTCTCACCACCCTCATGCTGAAGAACATCCAATCTCAATCTCCCTCACCTCTAGCTTGTATCCATTCCTCCAAGTCCTGTCACTAACTGACACCTTAACAAGTCCTTCAGCAGCTTTCTTGTAGTCCACTTCAGATCCTGGAGGGCCACAAGAAGGTCTCCTTGGAGCCTTCTCTTCTCCAGCCTGAGCAGCCCCAACTCTCTCAGCCTGTCCCCATAGCAGAGCAGCTCCAGTCCTCTGATCATCCTCGTGGCCCTTCTCTGGGCACTTTCCAGCACCTCCAGGCCTTTCATCCCAAGTAACAGAGCAATCAAAGAGAAAAAGAGCCTTCATGGAAGCAGTTTTGTGTGACAGCATCTTACTTACGTAAAAAAAACATAGAGTTGCCCCATCACGTAAACTGCTTCAAGCCTGTGGATTGCTCCTCCATCTCCATTCTCCCCCCTGCCCCTTCTCAAAAGCTGTCATTACCAACAGGTAAGCAGGATGCAAACACTGGACTGCGCTAGGATCTCCAGCCTAATGAAAACCAAACAGACCTCAAATTCTAGAGCGGGGCAAAAGCTGAAGGCAAGACAGCCCCAGGAACAGGCAGCACAGATGCAACTGCTGCTGAACAAACTGCACACACTGGGGACATGGTTCAGTCTGGACCTTTCAATGCTGGGCCAAGGGTTGGACTGGATGACCTTGGAGGTCTCTTCCAACCAAAGTTTTTCTGTGATTCTGTTTCCACAGGCACCCAGGAGATGTGGTTTCAGGTTCCCACAGCAGCGCTGGGATCAATGTGCTGCCAGTCCTCAGAAGATGTAATCCTCAGCAGCACCTTTTACATATACAGTACAATGTGCTGGAGGGGAGGAAGTCTTGTACCTGAAGGCATCTAATCCATGTTTTATACCCAGCAAGGGTAGCAGCAACTGCTCCTTTGCTTTGAACTTAAACACCACAGCCAGCAAAGAGTACTTGGCAGCTAAGGACCTCTTTCCACACGCGTAGTTGCACTGTGCCCATGTCCACACACCACTTTCTCACCTCTCAAAATGCTTACTCAGCATGCCTCACCACCATTAATTATTCACATTTCCTTCTACAATGGCCTGACTCACTCCTAGCTGCTTAGCTGAGTCTGTAGCAGCCCCACAGTCCTTCCTCCTCCCATCTCCAAAGCCAGTGGTGCTCAGAGTGGGTCAGGCAAGAGGGGCAAAAGCTCCCCTGCTACAGTTTGTTACTCATTGCAGCAGAACTACACCAAAGCCACCCTGGTGGCCAGTCTCAAAAGGAAGTAAAAGAAAAGGATCTTTTTCTTCTCCTCCCTCCCCTCCCACCTTTATTTCGTGTTGGCTACTTTGCTTTTTCAAGTTGTTCCCTCCTGCTTAATGCTGGCATGGAGTTGTTGCATCCCCAGTAGCCACTTTCCTTCAGGGGACATCTGACAGAGAGTCACAGAATCAACCAAGTTGGGAAAGACCTCCAGGATCATGGAGCCCAACGTATCACACAACCCTTCTAATTAACTAACCCATGGCACTAAGTCCCTCACGCAGTCTCCTCTTAAACAGGAGATGGGATAGAGAGTCCACCACCTGCCCAGGCAGCCCATTCCAATGCCAATCACTCTTCTGCCCTGGTGCAGCTTGAGGCTGTGTCCTCCTGTTCCGTCCCTGAGTGCCTGGCAGCAGAGCCCAACCCCAGGTGGCCACAACCTCCCTTCAGGTAGCTGTAGAGAGTTCCAGCTGTGATCGGGAGCACCTGAGGGAAGCACTTTCCTTGGACACACTGCTCAGTTTGCTGATGTGCTGATGGCCACCACCACTGACCTCACAGCCCAGGCACTGCACTCATAAGACCATCTCCTTTAGGATGCAGCAAGAAGGGATTTATGCAGAGCTTACTGCGGCACTTCAAACCTTTCAGATAAGCTCAGCAGATACCTCTGGGGCTGGAAATCGGTATCAGAAACCAACACATAACAGCAAAGGCCTCGAAATTCAACTGTTCATTAATCCACCCAAGCACCAACCACCTCCCAACTCCTCCCTCTGGTGAAGGATGTCAGGTCTGGAGAGCATGGCCACATTTCCTGTGCCGAAGGACTCGCTGCCCCCTGGCAGCCTGGCAGCAGAAGGTTGCACCAGTTCTTGCCACAAAGTGAACTAGGACCCCATCCAAGCTTTAATTCACAGACCTGCAGTGACAAGCAACAGGTTGTGTTGAGCACTCAAGGGCAATTCTGTAGCCTCGTGTGCTTGAGAAGGGAACTGGGGGACCCTGACCTCACACAGACACAAACCTTCAGCTGGCCAGAGCAGGGCAAGAACACATGAACCGCAGAGCGACTCCCACCCCTGTGCCACAGCTCTGCTGCAGCTGCTGCACTTAACTGGCTCTGGACTCGATCCAGAGATGCAAAGACCTTCTGTCTGCTCAACACTGGTGAGCAGACAACAGCACCAGTGCCCTCCCCTGACAGCAGGTAAGCAGACTGACTTGGACACCAACTGGCACGACAAGTAGTGTCCACATTATGTCCCCCACTTGCCCTCGCACTTTTATTACTGTCAGCCCCTTCTAAAACTCCTTCAAGCCTCTTAACTCTTGCCAGCACCACTTCTGACACAGCTCCCTGCAGCATCCTCCACATCCAACACTTGTTCTCCTCCAAGCCTTGCAATTATTTCCATCCTAATATACTAAAGCATAAAATGCATTTTGGCTGTCACTGCTTAATGCCTCAGCTGTTGTCTGTATGGCTACCAGGTCCTGCTTAGTGCATCCTGGTAAAGTGCAGTGATGAATCAGCCTGACAAATGCAGCAGCAAGACTTCTGCTAACAGTCACATTTCTCCTGCATAAAGGCACTGATGCCAAAAAGGGGAGGAAAAGGCTCATTTGCCACTACTGTAGCAAGAAGTGTAGCTCCTTTATCCAACAACAAAAGCAGACTGACCAGCAGTTGGGAGAACTCGTAAGATATGGTTAAAGACAGTAACAAACCCAAGTTATGCTGTGTGAAAGAGAACAGATGGCAGCTACACAATAGCCATCAAGTCTGTTTAAACAGATAAGGCATCTTCCTCTGCCCACCCCAGCTCTACATCTGTGCCAACTCAAAGACCCACCCCCATGGCGTGAAGCCCTCTGACCTGAAACAGGTGCCGAGGTCACAGCTCTCCCTTCCACGCTCTCCTTTCCCAATCTGCCCAGCATGGAATAAGCAGAGCCTAGGACAGATGCTTCTGCCCAGTAGTGATAAGCTATGCTTCTCTGTCTTCCAAATGTACTCCAGACAAAGCAACACTGAGCTCTGGGAACAGCAGATGAGCACTGCACTGGAAACACAGAGGCCAACCTGGCAACCTCAGCCTTTCACTGGATGTCAGAGCCTCGGCAGAGAGAAGCTGCTGTGGGTGGTAGAGGCCTGCACAAGTACTGCTCCTTTCACTGCAGAGGTGAAGTTGTCCCCAGACAGAGGCAATCACTGGCAGACACATGGGAAAAGAAGCAGCAAACCACCAGTGTCACTGCAGAGTGGGGACACTGCAGTGTTCAGAATGGCATGGACTGGTGAAAGATCTAATTCCACTAAGCAGCCAAGGACTGCAGATCCAAGAACTGCTGCTGCTGCTGCTATGGGGAACACCTTATCCAGAGAGACAGGTGCTCATGAGCCTGAGAAACCAGTAGCCAGAGACAAGGGCAACAGCTGGAGGAGAGGTATCAGGGGGCTGGTGACACAGACCCCATCAGCAGAGTTCTGTGAACTCTGGTAGACCCTTCCTCCACTGAGCTTTTTAATATTGCAATGATTACTTCAATCTATTGGTTTCACCTTCCAACAGCAAACCTGCACAGAGGGGCAGCACCACTGTCCTCCTGCTGTGGGTCAGTCCATCTTAATCATCCAAGGATGCTGAAGGGACTGCAGCACTGCCTGATGAGGAGAGGCTGAGAGCCCTGGGGCTGCTTAGTCTGCAGAGGACAAGGCTGAAAGGGGATCTGAGCAATGTCTATCAATAGCTGAGGGCTGGGGGAAGGAAGGAAGGAAGGGACAGGGACAGCCTCTGTTCACTTGTGCCCTGCCACAGGACAAGGGGTAAGGGATGGAAACTGCAGCACAGCAAGTTCCAGCTCAACATGAACAACACCTTCTGGACTGTGAGGGTCCCAGAGCCCTGGCACAAGCTGCCCAGAGAGGTTGTGGAGCCTCCTTCTCTGGAGCCTTTCCAGTCCTGTCTGGATGTTTTCCTGTGCGACCCATGCTGGATTCTCTGCTGCTCTGGCAGGGCTTGGGCTGGAAGCACTCCAGAGGTCCCTTCAAGCCCCTAACACCTGTGAGCCTCTGGTCTGCAGTAGACTGGCCAGACAGCACTGCAGCAACCTCTGCTTCCCACCTGACCCACACCCTGCACCACTCATCTTTACAGGTGTCTGTCCTGTGATGATCTCCACAAGCAGCATTGCTGGGAAATGAAAATGCTCTGGGTCCAGCTCTCATAAACACTCAGGGATGTAAATCCTAAAAAGCCTTTTTAAGTTATGTCAGAACACAGGACTTTCATTCCTATCACAGAGTTTATTATACAACTCTCTCTTCCCCTTAAGAAGAAAGGCAGAGTAACTGCAAAGAAGCCTATTAATATCATGACAGGAATTGTAATCCAAAGGTCCTAACATCCTTTTGCTCTGGCAGAATGCACAGCAGCAGCATGTGGCCCTCATTACACATAGTAAACTATACAAAGAGAACAGCCTAAGAGGGACTTAGACCTTTGGAGCAAGTTCAGAGGAGGCTACAAAGATGGGGATTGTGCCCCTTGGCTCTGCTCTGCTCAAACCTCACCTCCAATCCTGCCTCCAGTGCTGGGATCCTCAGCACAAGGAGGACAGAGTGTTGGAGCAAGTGCAGAGGAGGTCATAAAGGTGATCCAGGGCTGGAACAGCTCTGCTGTGAGCACAGGCTGAGGGAGCTGGGGGTGTGCAGCCTGGAAAGGAGAAGGCTCCAAGAGGACTTTAGAGCTGCCTGCCAGTGCCTGAAGGGAGCCTGCAGCAAGGCTGCAGAGGACTTGTTAGAGGAGTGTCCACACACAGCACAAGGGGAAATGGATTGAAATCGAAGTAGAAAAGGTTTAGGTTGGATCTGAAGAAGAAATTCTCCACTCCCAAGAGTGGCAAGGCTCTGGAATGGATTGTCCAGAGAGGTTGTGGATGGCCCTGCCTGGAGCTGTTTCATGCCAGGTTGGATGTGGCCTTGAGTGAGCCTGTGCTAGCTGAGAGGTGTCCCTGCCATGGCAGGGCTTGGGTTGGATGATCTCTGAGGTCTCTTCCAACCTAACCCTTCTATGATTCCAGCAGGCAAGTGTCAAAGGAGTAGCCTTGCCTCAGCATGTACCCTGCCTTCTGCAAGGTGTACTGCTCTCAGCCAAAGCCTGCGTGGAAAGCAAATGCTCCCATCTGGCATTGCCCTTCACAAGCAGCCCCAACCTACAGCTTTGCAAGCCAAGAGACACTTCCATAAACGTTGAATTAAGCCCATTAAGAGATTTTTATAATAATAATAATTATTATTATTTTATCAGTTTTGCTTCAGTAATAGTATCCCAGAACTCCTAAAGAACCTTGTAACCCTTTGAAAGTGTAGAAAGCTACCAAAATTAGCAGGGTAGTCAAACCCTGGGTTTTTACAAACTGAGTGGAATTCTGGGTGAGTCACAGAGGTCTATTCCTTCCCTTT
>VWZE01008293.1:49858-80124 GCA_013396675.1 Eubucco bourcierii
CCCCCCAGCATTATGGATCCTTTTCCACATTGCCTATGACTGTACACACAGATAGCACCAGGACTGCACCCCAGTACCACCATGCCTGCCTCAACACTCTGAAGGAGCTCCTTTGGCAGCCTCAGGGCATGCAGGGCTGCACGGCCACCCGGCACTGAGTGGTCTCTGAAGATCAAAGCCTCTGCCTGCTGTGGCTCCTACCCCCTTCCCTGGCAAACACAGCACTGAGGGCATGCAGCAGGCTGAGCAAGGACCAGCAAGATGTTCAGCAGTTCATAGACCCAGAGAACTGCCAGGGTTGGGAAAGACCTCGAAGATTATTGAGTCCAGCTGCTGAGCTCACAGCACCATGGGACCATGGTCATTAAACCACATTGCAAAGTGCCATGGCCACCCATTCCTTGAATGCCTCCAGGGATGCTGACTCCACACCCACCCCCCAAGGCAGCCTGTGCCAATGCCTGACCACTCCTGCAGCAGAATCATAGAATGGTAAGGTTGGAAGGGACCTCAAAGATCCTCAAAGATCATCTAGTTCTAACCCCCTGCCATAGGCAGGGACACCTCCCACTAGTACAGGTCACTCAAGGCCTCCTCCAAACTGGCCTTGAACACCTCCAGGGAGGGAGTAGTCACAACCTCCCTGGGCAACCTGTGCCAGTGTCTCACCACCCTCACTGTAAAGAACTTCTTCCTAACATCCACTTTCAATCTCCCCTCTGCCAGTTCAAACCCGTTGCCCCTTGTCCTGTCATTGTAAGACCTTGTCAATAGTCCCTCCCCAGCCTTCCTGGAGTCCCCTTCAGATACTGGAAGGCCACTCCAAGGTCTCCTGGAAGCCTTCTCTTCTCCAGGCTGCACAGCCCCAACTCTCTCAGCCTGTCCTCACAGCAGAGCTGCTCCAGCCCTCTGAGCATCTCCATGGCCTCCTCTGGACCTGCTCCAACAGTTCCATGTCCTTCCTGTGCTGGGGGCTCCGGAACTGCACACAGGACTCCAGGTGGGGTCTGAGGAGAGCAAAGCAAAGGGGCACAATCCCCTCCCTTGCCCTGCTGNATGAGGTTGGCTTGGGCACACCTCTGCAACCTGTCCAGGTCCCTCTGGATGGATCCCTGCCCTCTAGCAATTTGACTGTGCCACACAACTTGGTGCCATCTGCAAACTTACTGATTCCTCTGTCCATGTCCATGTTAAACAGCACTGGTGCCAGCACTGACCCCTGAGGGATGCCCAAAGTTGTAAAAGTTGTTCTCTTAATACCCTGTCTAAATCTCCCCTGGCACAATTCCAGGCAATTTCCCCTGGTTCTAGCATTGGTTATTAGGGAGAAGAGCCCAAGCCCCACCTCACTCCAACCTGCTTTCAGGAAGTTGTAGAGAGCAAGGAGGTCTTCCCTTAGTTTCCTCTTCTCCAGACTCTCAGCTACTTCCCAAAGCACTTGTTCTCCAGACCCTTCACCAGCTTTGTTGCCCTTCTCTGGACCCACTCCAGCACCTCAGTGTCCTTCTTGGGGGCCCAAAAGGTGCAGCCTTGCTCACACTGAGTACAGGGGCACCATCACTTCCCTGCTCCTGCTGGCCACGCTATTCCTGACACAGGCCAGTGTGCTGGTGGCCTTTCTTGGCCACCTGGGCACACTGCTGGCTCATGTTCAGTTGCTGTCAACCAGCACCCCCAGGCCCCTTTCCAGCGGGCAGCTTTGCAGTCACTCTGCCCCAAGCCTGGAGCATTCGTGGGGTTGCTGTGACCCAAGTGCAGGACCCAGCACTTGGCCTCATTGAATCCTACATAACTGACCCTGGCCTATTGACCCAGCCTGTGCAGATCCCTCTGCAGAGCCATCTCACCTTCAAGCAGGTCAGCGCCAGCTCACTGAGGATGAACTCATTTTTCTCATCCAGAACATTTATAAAGACATTACACAAGACTGAGCCCCAAAGCTGAGCCCTGGGGAACAGCAGTTCAGAAGAACACTGTCCCCTTTGGGCTGTGATACAGCCACCCAGGATCTGTTTCTTATCCTTTTCTGTTTGTTTGTTTGTTTGTTTAATTAAGATACTCTGTAGTGAGCTCTTGTAGGGAGTTTGTCCTGATTTGTGTAGTGTTTGCAAGCCCCAGGGACGTGTTCCTGGTACCACAGTGCATGGTTCCCATCCCTTCTGTTCTATAATTAATGACTCAGTTGCTCAGCTTTCCTGCCTTTGAGTAATGCACACCAGGGTATTTAGAGCTCTCACACAGGCTGGCAAGTTAGACAGTTGGGAAACTACATCAGTCTTGAATCTACCTCTTTGCAATTACTTCCACACGTGTTTGCTGGAGGACCTCACGCCATCAAATACACCAAACGTGATTTAAATTCTCAGAGGCCTTCTGTGTGTTTTGCACCACAGCCTGCTGCTGCAAGCAGCTCTGTCCCTGTCTCACAGCTCCCCTTCTTACTATTCAGTAGGTAACATCACCACTACAAACAGCAGCACCAATTCTTATTCTCATCACCAGCAATTTGCCTGGTTGTACTGCAGCAGCACTTTGTGACAACTTGCCAAGGAGAAGGGTTCCATTCTCCCAGGCACTGTGCATCCACCCAAGGAGACAGTAAGCTCCTGCTCAGGGGGACAGCAATAGCCCCTCTGAGCACAGTGAGCCCACACACCAGGAACTGAGAGTACAAACCTCTGAGGATCCCAGAGGGCTTTGAAAAGAGATGGCAGCTCCTTTGGTACAGGACTGTGGGGTGAGGAGGGAATCATAAAGTTTTATGTCTCAGATTTCTATCTTCTCTGGGGGCATTCACCTCATTACCCTGCATCCCAACCAGTTGCTTTAACTTCTGTCTTATCATGACTAAGGAGAATAAAGCTTAGTTGCTTTAACTTCTGTCTTATCATGACTAAGGAGAATAAAGCTTAGTTGCTTTAACTTCTGTCTTATCATGACTAAGGAGAATAAAGCTTAGTTGCTTTAACTTCTGTTTTATCATGACTAAGGAGAATAAAGCTTAGTTGCTTTAACTTCTGTCTTATCATGACTAAGGAAAATAAAGTTATCAGTGCAATCTTGACTCACTGGCGTCTGAATGTTCCTTCAGTTTTACCAACAGGTAGCTAAATCCAACAGAAGATTGCTCAACTGCTGCCTTGTCCTTTGGCTACTCAGAGCACACAGTGCAGGATCTGCACCCTGGCTCTAGCAGGGCTTGTGCCATGAGCAAGGAGCTCCCTGCACAGTTCATCTGGCTGCACTTTGTTTCACCTGAAACCTCCCCAACCTCATGGCCCCTCCATTTTCTGCATTTTTCCCTCTTCAACTCCTGCTCCCCCCTCCAGATCTGCTCAAAGCTTTAAACAGACATGAGATCTACAATCAAGGCCACACTGACATTGCCAGGACCATGGTGACCTCAGCACAGGAAAGACATGGACCTGATGGAGAGGCTCCAGAGGAGGTCATGAAAATGCTCAGGGGGCTGGAGCAGCTCTGCTACAAGGACAGTTCTGAAGGAGTTTGGGGTGTTCAGCTTGGAGAAGAGAAGGCTCCAGGAACACCTAACAGTGATCTGCCAGTACCTGAAGGGGTTACAAGAAGGGTGGAGAGAGACTGTTTGCAGATGAGGGGCAATGGTTTCAAACCAGAGAAGAGTAGTTCACATTGGACATTGAGAGCTCTTTACCATGAGGCTGCTGGAACACTGCAACAGGTTGCCCAGGGAGGTGGTTGAGGCCCTATCCCTGCAGAACTTCAAGGTGAGGCTGGACAGGGCTGTGGGCAACCTGATCTAGTTAAGGATGACCCTGCTGAGGGCAGATGGGGTTGGACTGGATGAGCTTTGGAGATCCTTTCCAACACACAGTATTCTGTGATTCCATGGGGAAGTCACCAGAGCTGCATGCCAGCAGGCTGGGGAACTGTCCTCACTAGACAGCTGATCCTGAGAGTGGTTGAGCACCTTCAGACAGGCCTGGATTACATCTGCCAGAGCACCAGAATGCAGCCTAGCAACAGGGGCAGACCCTTGGAGTGCAGCAGTACAGAAGCCCTGCTGTAACACCAAGTTACCCACACAGGTATCACCCACCCCAAATCATTCTAAACTTGGTTGATCCTGCTTTAAGTCAGTAGAGAAGAGTCTAATGCCAATCCATCAGCCAGGCCACCACAATCACATTAAGAAGTGCTGAGGAGGGGTTTGCACTGAGGCAGCAAATCCACCCTTAAACAGATGCCAGTTAAACCGCTGCCACTGTGCAAATCCTAGAGCAGGCAGCTCTGTCCTAAATGATTAAACACTACTGCACTTGTCCCTTCTCTGACCCCAGCCAGAGACCACTTCAGGTGGACTGTGACTACAGCCTGGGCTTTGTGCCTTTGCTTTCAGAGCTATCAGTGAGGTGTGCTCAGGTGTGCTCTGACAGGAAAGGTGCAGCAATGCTGAAGCCTAAACAGGGCAGCCTGGTTTCTGGGACCAGAGTATTCAAACCAGAACTTGACCACCTCCAGACCACACAGCCCTGTGTTTTCCACTCCAGCTGCCCCTTCTCTGTTGTGCCTTAGCCACAAATACTTCTTAAGCATAGCAGGGGGATTTGGAAAAGTCACCCTAGCAAGAGAGGCTTCTACCCCTGATCAACTCTACTGACATCTGAGCTTGGAAACCAAAACCCAGAAATGCCAATAAACTCCTGGTACTCTTCCCAAAGCCCACAGAGAATATATGAGAGAGACACTGCATGAGAGAAGCAGTCAGTAGCCCATGCTCTGCTACCAGGAGAAGGTGAGGTGCCTGGCAGCAAACTGAGTAGCCCTGTGCCAGGCAGCCTGAGGATGTTCCAGGCAGGGCAGCAGTGCCTCTGCCTCCGAGCAGAAGTAGGAGCTTTCCCCAAGGCAAAACTAAGGAGCAAGCCTTACCCACATGAACTTCAGCTCACCAAGCTAAGTGTCCTAATGGAATGTGGCTCCTTTGCTTGGTGTGGCTTTGGTCAGTGCAGAGGGATGAGTTTTAGAGTGATCAGGCACTGGGACCAGGCTGCCCAGGGACCTGGAGGAGTCCAGGAATTGGGTGGCCATGGCACTTTGGGACATGGTTTGGTGACCATGGTGGTGTTGGTTGTTTTCCAACCAAAACAATTCTATGATTCTAGGAAAGCCAAGATGCCACTTCAGCACCATTTCCTCCATCACTCACCCCATGGACTGTGCTGCCCTGCACATGCAGTTGACAGGGAGGTTTCACAGAAATGTGCTGCACATCTGTTTCCACACCTGGAACTCAGGCATCTGAAATGGGTGTGTGAGGATGTGCTGCTCCCAGGTCTCCAGGGCCACAGAATGAAGCATAGAATGGTAAGGTTGGAAGGGACCTCAAAGATCCTCAAAGATCATCTAGTTCCAACTCCTGCCATAGGCAGGGACACCTCCCACTAGTACAGGGCACTCAAGGCCTCGTCCAACCTGGCCTTGGACACCTCCAGGGAGGGAGCAGCCACAACCTCCCTGGGCAACCTGTGCCAGTGTCTCACCACCCTCACTGCAAACAACTTCCTCCTAACATCCACTTTCAGTCTCCCCTCTGCCACTTTAAACCCATTGCCCCTTGTCCTGGCATTACAAGACCTTGTGAATAGCCCCTCCCCAGCATTCCCGTAGTCCACTTCAGATACTGGAAGGCCACTCCAAGGTCTCCTCAAAGTCTTCTCTTCTCCAGGCTGCAGAGTCACAACTCTCTCAGCCTGTCCTTACAGCAGAGCTGCTCCAGCCCTCTGAGCATCTTCACGGCCTCCTCAGGACCTGCTCCAACACTTCCATGTCCTTCCTGTGCTGGGATCCAGAACTGTACACAAAACTCCAGGTGGGGTCTGAGGAGAGCAAAGCAAAAGGGCAGAATCCCCTCCCTTGCCCTGCTGCCCACACTGCTCTTGCTGCAGCCCAGCACTCAGTTGCTGTCTGGGCTGCACTCACACTGCAGGCTCATGTTGAGCTTTTCATCAACCCAGACTTCAAGGTCCTTTTCCTCAGGGCTGCTCTCAGCCATTCCCCATCTAGCCTGGAATTGTGCTTGGGATTGTGCCTACCCAGGTGCAGGACCTTACACTTGGCCTTGCTGAATGTCATGAGTTGGCCTGGGCACACCTCTGCAACCTGTCCAGGTCCCTCTGGATGGATCCCTGCCCTCTAGCAAGTCGACTGTGCCATACAGCTTGGTGCCATCTACAAACCCACTGATTCCTCTGTCAAAACTGATAAAGATGTCAAACAATACTGGTGCCAGCACTGACCCCTGAGGGAGCCACTTGGCACTGGTCTCCAGGTGGACCTTGTGCCCTTGATCACCACTCTCTGGGTGCCATCACCTGTAACGCTCTCCCCCCAGTCAAACCAGGGCTAAGAACTCCATCACTGAAGGAATTTCCCAGTATTAAGTGGTGTGATGCTGAGCAGCACAGGACTGCAGTCCCTTTGGCTGCAGGAGGGACATGGATGGCTCTCCACAACCACACGAGAGGAGGCTGGAGCAAGGTGGGGGATGAGTCTGTCCTGAGGAGCAGCAAGTGACAGGACAAGAGGGAGTAGCCTCGAGCCGCACCAGGGGAGGTTAAGGTTGGATGTCTTCACTGCAGGGCGTGTCTAGCCCTGGAACAGGTTGCCCAGGGAAGGGACTGGACCATCCTCTCTGGAGCATTTAAAAGACCTGTAGACATGGTCCCTAGGGACATGCTTTAGCAGCAGATTTGGCAGTGTTAGGTTAATGGTTGGGCTCTGTGATCTTAAAGGTCTTCTGCAGTATAAACAATTATTGAGTTAGGAAGCACAGAGATGCAGGCCAGTGGAGCATACAAGGAGCTCTGGAGCAATACTTAAATACACAGTTCTCTGCTTTCTCTCCCACTGCTCTCTATTCCTGTCTCCAGCAGTCATGAACCTCTTCCCCAGGATAATGAATAGGCTAAAGAAAGGCACTTTCTTAAATGTGACTCATCTTCCTTCAGCCAATTAAAGCACACATTTGCATTTTTAAGAGCAGATATACACACAAAGCTAGAAAAGAGAAAAGAAGAGCCCAGTTTACTAACCACACCCACTGAAAAATCACCTCCTGGCAAGAAGCAGGGTGACTCAGAAAACAAATGTAAATAGCTTCTGTGCTTCAGCACAGGACTGACACCCAAAGCATTAAAATAAATTGCCCATGGCTTCTGGCAAGCTCTCTGCTAATGCACTCCATAAAATGCCAGGGAAAAAGCAGCAGTGCAGAACTATCTGTAGGCTTCACCTGGTGGCAAATAGCACAACGAATTGTCCCCTGGCCAGTCCAGCCAAAGGAAGTTAATCTGCAGCTCTGGTCTCTCGGGGAATGTTCCAGGTTGTAAACTGTGAGTCAGCAGTACTGCTGCTACAAGAGCTTTGCTCCTAGCATGCTACTGGCAGCACAGCCTCTTCTGCCTTTCCCAGCTTTGCTATGCTCCAAGTGTCCATCAGGAAGCAATCACCTTTTGTATAAGCCTGGACAGGCAAATTCATTGTCAGATTAAATATCTCCAGGGATGGGGTCTCAACCACCTCCCTGGGCAACCTGTTGCAGTGTTCCAGCACCCTCCTGGTGCAGAACTTGTTCCTCACATCCAATCTCAATCTGCTCTGCTCTAGTTTGAAGCCACTGCCCTCATCCTGTCCCTGCAGGCCTTTTCAAACAGTCTCTCTGCAGCCTTCTTGCAGCCCCTTCAGGTACTGGCAGGTCACTATTAGGTGTCCCTAGAGCCTTCTCTTCTCCAGGCTGAACACCCCCAGCTCCCTCAGCCTGTCCTCATAGCAGAGCTGCTCCAACCCCCCTGAGCATTTTCATGGCCTCCTCTGGACCCTCTCCATCAGGTCCATGTCCTTCCTGTGCTGAGGGCTCCAGAGCTGGATGCAGCACTGCAGGTGAGGCCTCCCCAGAGCAGAGCAGAGGAGCAGGATCTCCTGTCTCCATCTCTGGCCATGCTGCTTGGATGCAGACCAGGCTGCCCTTGGCCTTCTGTGCTGCAAGCTCACACTGCCTGCTCATGTCCAGCACCCCCAAGTCTTTTTCCTCAGGGTTGCTTTCTATCACCTCATCCTTCAGCCTGGATTGATAGTGAGGAGTGTTGATACTGACGAGTGGAAGGTGGGAGAAATCAAGACTTCTGTTAAATGTATTTTAACCTTTTTATTGGTACTGCTACTACAGTTAACACCACTACCACCTTTGTTACAGAGCCACCATACTAAGGGTCAGAGTCAAATTTTGCACACATGCAGCTTCCTCTACACAATTATCTCAACCAGTTGGCAAAAATCTAAGGATGAGAAAGGAGGATACAAGTTTCCAAAATTAACCTGGTAGCCTACAGCCATGGACAGGTTGCATATGGTCTTACCTAAAGTCACTAAATCTCTAACTATCCTTAACTCTTAATATTTAAACACAGCTTGACAGAGTGAAGGACTGAAAAGTATTTTCTTTCCAGAAATGGGAAACAAAGCTGAGAAGAGTCCTGCACTGACAGAATCTCACCACGTCCAAGCAGGCAGTACACACAGGATGGGGCCAGCGAGCACCCTGGAGCAGCTCGAGTGCATTTCATGTCCTCTCCTGCTGACAGCACAGAACCACAGAATGTTAATGGATTGGAAGAGACCCTCAAAGGTCATCCAGTTCAATCGCCCTGCCAGAGCAGGATCACCTAGAGCAGATCACACAGGAACACAGCCAGGCAGGTCTTGAGTAACTCCAGAGAAGGAGACTCCACAACTCCCCTCCACAGAGGAACTGCAAAGACAACTGACAACATGGGAGGAGGAGAGTGGTACAAAAGATGTAAACTCAGATGAAAACAACTTTTCCTGGGACCATGATGAGCCTTTAAGCTCCACTCTTACCCACAGGAAACCAGTTTTAAGTGGATTGTGTTCTCCCCAGCTAAGAGTTTTTGGGTCTACTGACAGCTTTCATCCTGCCTTGGTGCAGAAGCAAACTATCCTGCAAGTCTTGTAAAAACAGACATCCAAGTAGAAGAGATAGACCCTGCAAGTGACCCCTTCAACACCCCAAGGGAAAGCAAAGTGACCCTTATGTGCCACTGAAAACATTGCCTTTCTAATTAGTAAAATGGCAGGAAAATCTTCACTGAGAATACTTCATCAAGCACAAGACATAAATCGAGAGGAAAGGCAGCACCACCAAACCCAGTGCTCAAAATGCTGTTTGTTTCGTGTACTCACAGGGTAAGAAAAGGTTAACAGTGGTGAGCGGAGGGTCTCCTTCACCTTGGCTCTGCCCTCCGGAGGCCCAACGTGGAGTACGGCATCCAGTCCTGGGCTCCCCAGTTCAAGAGGGACAGGGATCTGCTGGACAGAGTCCAAGGGAGGGCTACAAGGATGCTGAAGGGACTGGAGCACTGCCTGAGGTGGAGAGGCCGAGAGCTCTGGGGCTGCTTAGTCTGCAGAGGAGAAGGCTGAGAGGGGATCTGAGCAATGTCTGTCAATAGCTGAGGGCTGGAGGAAAGAAGGAAGGGACAGAGACAGCCTCTGCTCACTTGTGTCCCAGCACAGGACAAGGAGCAAGGGATGGAAACTGCAGCAAAGCAAGTTCCACCTCACCGTGAGCAGGAATTTCTTGACTGCAAGGGTCTCACAGCTCCCCAGAGAGGTTGTGGAGTCTCCTTCTCTGAAGCCTTTGCAGCCTTGTCTGGATGTGTTCCTGTGTGACCTGTGCTGTATTCTCTGCTCCTGCTCTGGCAGGGGGATTGGGTTGGAAGCTCTCCAGAGGTCCCTTCCAGCCCCTAACATCCTGGGATCCTGTGAAACACACCAAAGACACTGGAGACCTCACCTGGAACAGCCATAAACTAAACCTCCTCCTTACCTCCAGCACACATGCTAAGATGAGACCATCTAACAAGCAGAGTGCAAAGCCAAGTGACCCCCTCAGGACAGGGTCCTGTGCCAGTTGCTGCTGCTGCTCCCCGCTCGACAGCCCTGGGGCAGGACTGCCGCCATGTGTGGTTCCCAGGAGCCTGTGGCACGCTTGGTTGCCACGTCCGGTGTGTAAGTGAGGGTGAGTGCCAAGCAGCATGGCATTCTGGAGCCCACACACTGCCACCCAACACACCTCACTGCCACTGCACACTTGGTCTTCTGCTGCTTTTTTCTATCAGCTAAGAAATAATTTTTTTCTTCCTGATGCTCCCAGACATCTCACACTACCCCTGCAGCTGGAGGATTTTTAAGCACTCTGAATCTAGAATTAATTCTCTTCTTCCAGTGGAAGTAGCCCTTACATCAACTTTAAGAAATTATATTGTTTGAGATCATTTCCATTTTTGCCAGATCTCATTTTCTTCTTTGCAGCCGGAAGGAACAATTTGTAACCTGAATCTGAACAACCCAGATCAAAGGAGGAGGTGAAAGTGACTGATAAAGCAGATAAAGTGCAAGAAATATGTAACTATTGTTTATGGGGAAAAAAAAAAAACAACCAAAAAAAACCCAAAACACCCCACAAAAAACCCAACAAAAANAAAAAAAAAAAAAAAAAAAAAAAAAAAAAAAAAAAAAAAAAAAAAAAAAACAACCCTGTCTCTTCATCAGCTCTGATTCATTTACACCCTTTGCTTTGCTTTTAGGATACCAGAGATGACTGATAAGATGCTGTGTGCAGGAGATAAGAGGCATTTCCACAGGAGACAAAACCCATTCATCTGAGGGCACTGCCAACGAACTGGAGGCGTCATGCACTGCTACTGTAAAAGCCAGGCAGTCCTATTCATCTGCCAACAATGCCAGCACTTCTGTTTGTGAGAGCTTCTTCCTCTCCCCTTCCCTATCTTTCCTTTCCCCTTCCCCATAGAACCACAGAATGGTAAGGTTGGAAGGGACCTCAAAGATCATCTAGTTCCAAGCCCTTGCCATAGGCAGGGACACCTCCCACTAGTACAGCTCACTCAAGGCCTCGTCCAACCTGGTCTTGAACACCTCCAGGGAGGTTGTGGAGCACAGAATCACCTAACGTTGGTGATCTTTGATCACGTTGGGTGCCTCTGTGCTCCACAACCTCCCTGGGCAACCTGTGCCAGTGTCTCACCACCCTCACTGCAAACAACTTCCTCCTAACATCCACTTTCAATCCCCCTTCTGCCAGTTCAAACCCATTGCCCCTTGTGCTGTCATTGCAAGACCTTGTCAATAGTACCTCCACAGCCTTCCTGTAGCCCCCTTCAGATCCTGGAAGGCTACTCTAAGATGTCCTGGAAGCCTTCTCTTCTCCAGGCTGCAGAGCCCCAACTCTCTCAGCCTGTCCTCATAGTAGAGCTGCTGCCGCCCTCTGAGCATCTTTGTGGCCTCCTCTGGCCCTGCTCCAACAGTTCAATGTCCCTCTTGTGCTGGGGGTTCCAGAACCATACACAAGACTCCATCCTTCCTTTCCCCTTTCCCCATCCTTCCATTCCCCTTCCCCATCACTGCAGCAAAACCTTGGATCCTGACATCGAGCCCAGCAAGCAGCATTAGTCCTTGAGACAGAGTTTGCAAGCCATTAATGAAATCAGAATGAGACTGCAGTTTGGCTTGCTGCCCTTGGGTAATAGAAGTGAAATGAGGAGTGGAGGGAAGAGAAGGCACTTGCTCATCAACGCATTTCTCAAGAATTAAAGCATTTTATACACTACTTACTTCAGGCTTTTCTGTTTGAGCCGATGTGATAATTGATACCAGGAGGAAAAAGCATTAAAAGCAACTAAGCAAAAATAACAAGTGAAACATTCCGCTGCAGAAATTTATTGAGCCAGGAAAACCTAGTAAGTAAGAAAGAAAAAAAAAACCAACAAAATACAAGGGCAAAAAGAGCCCAGAAAGATGTGAGGAATAGAAGAGGGCAGGGAAGATCCTGACAAAGTGCCCTGGGAAACAGCACCTCTCAGTCAGCCCTAAACGCTCCCCTGCAGTGAAGCTGACTGCTCACCACGTTTTGGAGCGGTCCACAGCCTTGCCAGCACTGTCCTACCTTGGGGTTCCTGCCTGCCTGGGGACCCATGTTGGTCACGTCAGCAGATCAGGTTTCCTAACAGAGGCATAATCATCATCATCACACTCCTGTTTTTTCCTGAAGAATTTCTCACCTCTCTTTTCTGGGTTTCAAAAGACATCTTGCAATCCCAGGCTAAAGCCACAGGCAGATTTTGACAGCTGCCCTACAAATACACCTATTCCCCCCAGGTCTGAGACATAAAATTCACCTGTAGGACACTTGGGAAGAACAACACATGGTAAGAGTCTGGGTTGGAAGGTACTGTGCCACAGCAGGCATCTGAGCAGGCATCCATCAAGGTGGAGGAAGCAGATTTTCAATCCTCCCTAGCTGTTTTTTTTTTTTAAGGGCACAGCCCAAACTGCAGATCAGTGAGATCTACATTCCTTAAGCACTTGACAGTAGAAAGGTCAATCCAAAGAAAGTTGGACAAGGCCCTGAGCAACCTGGACTAGTGAAAGGTGTCCCTACCCATGGCAGGGGGGATGGAACCAGATGATCTTCAAGGTCCCTTCCATCCCAGATCATTTTATAAATCTGTGAAAGTCACTTAATGCTTTTCATTCTGCAGGGTTTTATCTCACCCTTTCCTTTACAGCATTAAGGGCTCACAGAACCCAAGAGGGGGAAGAGGATAATAATCTCCTTCTCTTGGGAGCTAGCAATGAAACTGCCAAAAAATGTTTAAAAAGAAAAACCTGTCTATCTGCTTCCTTTTGATACACAAAACATGCCAGAAAGCCACCAGACAGACGTTCTTCCAGCCCTGCCCCGCCCTGCCGGCCTGCCGAGAGGCTGGCACAGAACCTTGCACGAAGACACGCGGCTTGGACAGCAGGGAAAGGGTTACAAGAAGTTTCCCTCCTCCGTGACAGGGATACTGTACAAAACCACCACTATGCTATCTGCGCCGTGCTCCGATAGATCCTACCTGCAGCCAGATTAACCCTCTTTTTGCTGGCGCTAACATTAACAGTAAGCCCACCCCACACTCGACGTGACAGGAGGCAGCTCTGCACCCTCACCATGCTAAGCCGAGACAATAGGCAGGCAGACAGACAGAGTTGTGTTTCACCCTTCGGTAGCGGCAGCGAAGAGGACTAATTAGACAGCTCCGGCATCATGCACAAGATCAAAAACAACGTCACAGCATCTGCCAAGACAGCCTGAAAACCTATGCAAAGCTGCAACGAAATGCAGCTTGTGACAACAAAAGGTAGCGACCATTGTCCAAAGGAGGAAAAACAGCAATCGTCGAAGCCCAAACAACAGCCCACACCCTGCACTGCATTCACTCCTACATCCTCCAAGCCACATTCAGAGAGGTCTCCTACCTTTGCGATCTCTGCACAAGCAGCCTCCTCTTAGCGTCTCACGTCCAAGGCTGTGTACTGCAGAATCTGTTATCGTAAAAACAAAAGTGGGAGAAAACACCCTGAAAATACTTACTACTTTTTTTTTTTCCACCGAGAAACAGTTTTCAGCTATGAGAAAAGGCTTCCCCCCCAAACCCTTTTCTATTATACAAAGACATACCTGCATAGCCCTAAGCACACAAGGTGTGCACGCATCAAATGTGCCTGTGAGTAAGCCCGCAGAAGTTTATTACCTATACATTTCTATCCGTCCAGCGAGCACCACTACGGAATTTCACCTCCAGCAGGCTACAGCCCAAAAACTACGGCACAAAAGCTCTCGCCTCAGCCCTCTGCGAGCAAACAAAGCTGACATTTGAATAAGAAAATCATTACCAGCTCATATGCTGCCATACCACAAAAGCCTATCCTTAAATAACTGCTGCATAATCATTCTCCCGGAGCGTTGTTGTTATCCATCGGCTCGCTGCCGAGCTCCAGACAGACGCAGTCTGCGAGCCACTGGCTCGCTATCGACCATGTGTACGTCAGGAGAAAGAAAACTGCAAATTAGGAGAAGTCCCCGCAGTGGTGAAAAGGAAAAGAGGGTGAGTGGGAGAGGAAGAGGGAGTTCACTGGCCACAGAAATTTCCAGAAGGATGACAAACCAGCCGGCTCCGCCATCATCCACTTACAATAGGATGCTGCACCTCGCGGCGGCTGGAGCGGTTTGTCAAGGGCTCGCTGGTACCGAACGCATGACAGGCATTTTAATTGCGGCGGGGCAAGCGCGGCCCCCGCAACTGCGCCTTTAATCCGCTCAGTATCAGCAACTGCCTCCTTTTGTGCGGCTGCCAGGCGCGCACAGGCGGGCTCCGCGCACGGGCGGGCTCCGCGCACAGACAAGCACCGCTCACAGGCGTGCTCCGCGGACAGACAAGAACCGCTCACAGGCGTGCTCCACGCACGGGCGGGCACCGCACACGGGTGAGAACCGCGCACGGGCGGGCTCCGCTCACAGGCGGGTTGCGCGCACGGGCAAGCACCGAGCACGGGCAGTGGTGCGCCCCTGTTGCGCTGCGCTGCCCAGCCAAATCCTAAGCAGGTTTTGGGCGCTGGGCGCCCGAGCAGAGAGCTGCAGGAATTTCGCAGGCTCTGCAGCACGGATCAGGAGAGCGATTGCGGCTCCCCCTTTACTTCCCCGCCTAGTGCTCCCGTAAATGTGTCTGTGCTCTGCCCCGAGCCTCGCATTTGCTTATTCCCCCACCGAAGGGAAATGAAAGCAGGGGAAAGGCAGAAGCGCTGCAGGGCTGGAGCAGGGACACTTGAGGAGCAGCGCAGCAGAGGGCTCACTGCGCGACTCAGCTCACAAAAGAGTTGATGTGAGTGGTCCAGTTTTACTGCCTTTATTCTGCATCAATCTCACCTCCCTACTCCAAGACAATTTCTGCAGAACAGTTTTAACTGAATAGGACAAGGGACTTGTGAACTGGGGAATGAGACAGTGCGTGGGGAGCAGACACGGCACCACTAGGGAAGGGCAGCAGAGGAGGGTAGAGGAACATGGAGAATCTTTTTTAGAGAGAGAGAGAGGAAAAGTGGAACGATTAATGAGGCTGTTTTCAAGCACTGTAAGTTTGTCATGAAATGGCACGAACAGCAAACAACCAGTCAAGAGAACCATTTGAGACCAACACTCTCAAGGGCTGAAGAGAAGCTGCAGTCAGGACTGGCAAGCCAAATAGATCCCAACAGCAAGCTGGTGCTCCTCAGGCCCCACCACAGCAGCACCCTTCAGAGGGAAGGACATCAACAGGAGCTTGCAATGTCTTCCTACCACGCAGCTGGGGAGAGGTCCAACAAATCCCAGTTACCTTTAAGAGGGGCAAAAAGGCTTGCTGGAAGAAGCAACAAATCTCCCATGGATTTCCAAGGCTTCTCTCCCAAATTTTCGGTGGTAAAGGGCTGCAAATTGAGTTAATTCCTTTCTGCCTCCCCCCACGACAATGACAAGATAACTTTTCACACATCCATCAAACCTTCCACCAACCAGAAGTCCCACCCTCACTGCTATAAGCAGATCCAAGTGCCTGAAGAGCATCTGTGCTGACCTGACAGTCTTTCCTGACTCTCTAAATCACCACAGCAGCAAGGAGGGCAAGTAAAAAGCCCTGGGAGGTAGCCCCCAGAGACTGCTTGTATGGGATGAGGATGATGATGGAGCAGGTACCGCATGGCAGCAAAAAGGCCTTCAAAAAGAACCATTAAAAGACAAGCAAGAGCAGCTGGAGCACAATTCTCAGACCTCTCCTCTGAGAAAGTCTCCTATGACTCATCAGAAGGGGTGCATGCTGCTGCCAAACCTCCCACTGCAGAGCTCATCCTCTGCAGAAACCAAGGAAACTCTAATTGTGCCCTCCTCTTCCTCAGCTCCACCTTTCAGCAGTTGCTGCTCATTCACAGAATTGCTGCCACTCCTCCCTCACTTCCACAGCTCCTCTCCATTCCTTCCCAAAAGCAACCAGGAGCTCCGAGAGGTCCCCAAAACACCATCACAGAGCTGGGATGGTGGAGGAGAAGCAAGAAGTCATGCAAACCAGCCTGTAATTTCCCTGATGTTCCTGACGGACCTCCCCTGGTTCCCAAGGGAATGGTACTTGTCATCAGGCTTTGTCCTACACTCTGGGGAGTCCATGGCTCAATCTTCAACCAGTCATCCACAAGGCCTTCCTTCTGCCCATACAAGCATTTCCAAGGGCCCAATCTGTCAGACCTGCACATGGCAAATGGGTTCACCATAAATTACTGAATATAAGAGCCAATATTCAGAATTGTTGAGGCTGGAATAGACCTCTGAGACCATCACCTCCAGCCTAGGACCCAACACTCCCACAGAGACCAGACCGTGGCACTGAGTGCCACATCCAAGCTTGCCTCAAGCACCTCCAGGGATGGTGACTCCATCACCTCCCTGGGCACTCCATTCCAGTCTCTAACTCCTTTTTCCAGCAGGAACTGCTTCCTAACACCCAACCTAACCCTCCTGTGGCACAGCTTCAGGCCATGCCCTCTCCTCTTGGCACGAGTTGCCTGGGAGCAGAGCCTGACCCCCACCTGACTACAGCTTCCCTTCAGGTAGCTGTAGAGTGTGGTAAGGTCCCCCTGAGCCTCCTCTTCTCCAGGCTGCCCACCCCCAGCTCCCTCAGCCTCTCCTTTCACAAGGGATGTTACCATCCCCTTCTCTCTCACTGCTTTTCTTCCTGAGCACGGTGCCATATGGTATGGGATATCCCTTTGGGCAGTTGGACTAAGTCAGCAGCTACAGCTGTACTCCATCCAAACTTTTAGTGTACCTGACCGCTGGAGTGGTGCGAGCTGCAGACAAGGCTTTGACTTTGCAAGCCCTGCTCAGCAGTAACCAGAACATCCCTGTGCCACCACCGTTACCAGCACCAATCCCACAGACAGCCCCATGGGAGCTGGTGGAACTAAATTCACTTCATCCCAGACAACACCAGCACTGGGGCATAGTGTGAGTGTCCTCTTGATTTTCAGGCTTGCCCAAGGTCTGAGAGACCTCCCCCAAGAACCTCAGCCTAAGATCTCTCCAGCCTGAGACCTCTCCACCCAGACCACTGCCAAAATCTCACAGGCAGGCTCCAGCAAAGGCCTTGTGGGTTGGTAGCTTCTATTTTAGCAGAGCCCGAGTGAAGGTTTTATGCGGCACCTAAAATAGCATGCAGTATCATCAGTGATGTAGATGAGGAGGAACACATCTACTGAACACAAAACTGCACCACTCTGGTAAAAATAGCCCTGGAAGAGGGAATTTTCTGCTCGTTCTCTATTGTCCTGTCACCGGCTAACAGCGCTGGGGGTGGCTGCCTGCTGGAGAGACTGAGAGGAGACGGACAGCTCACCAGGCTGTGCCAATACTGCCCGTTCCTCTGCAGCACTGACAAGCATCAGACCATCCCCTTTCACCAACCATCAGAGCGACAGCCTTGCTTCCCTTTCATCTTCCTCGAGGAGGAAATACAGCCTAGAAGGCCATCAACTACCCCTGGAAAAACAGAAGCAGCACAGCCACCAGCTCTTCGCCAGGGCTCTGCAGAGGTGAGGAAGGCTGAGCCTAGAGTCACCATCTCTATCTCTATGGTTACTGATAACACAGTATCAGGGTTGGGGGAGGAGTTAGGGAAAGCTGCAGGCTGAGTGAGCAGCTCCTGTGGGTAACAAGGTGCAAAGGATTTCAAGGCAGGTTAGGAAGTTTCAGGATGCAGGGTGGCCCCGGTTTTGTTTTTAGAGCAGTGGGGGACAGAGGATCCTACCCATCCCATGCGGCCAGCCCCACCAGCATCAGCTCAGCTCTGCTCCCTCCTTTACACAGCAGTGCCCCCAGCTTTGTATCCACAGCCAAGTTCAACATCTTTATGGGACTGGCATGGCCTTCATCCCAGGCTACCACTAAACCAGGTCTGTCCTGGAGCTATTGCCCTTCCCCAGCATCCATGCAAGGCTTCCTTTCACACCAAATACCACAGTCAGCTCTCTTGCACCCATTCCTGACCCACCAACTGGCACAACACAGGTTTCTGTGCAGCATGCTTACATAAGTGAGCATTCACAACCCAAATTCTGTCACAGGATCACAGGATGTTAGGGGTTGGAAGGGACCCAAAGAGGTCATCGAGTCCAACCCCCCTGCCAGAGCAGGACCAGAAAATCCAGCTCAGGTCACACAGCAACACATCCAGACAGGGCTGCAAAGGCTCCAGAGAAGGAGACTCCACAACCTCTCTGGGCAGCCTGTGCCAGGGCTCTGGGACCTTTACAGTCAAGAAGTTCCCCCTTGTGTTGAGCTGGAACCTCCTGTGCTGCAGCTTCCATCCATTGTTCCTTGTCCTATCCCAGACAGCAAGTGAGCAGAGCCTGTCCCCCACCTCCTGACCCCCAGCCCTCAGATAGTTATAGACATTGATTAAATTCCCTCTCAGTCTTGTCCTCTGCAGACTAAGCAGCCTCAGGTCCCTCAGCCTCTCCTCATCAGGCAGTGCTCCAGCCCCCTCAGCATCCTCATGCACTCTCTTCAGCAGATCCCTGTCCCTCTTAAACTGGAGAGCCCAGAACTGAAAGCAGTACTCAAGATGAGGTCTCACCAGGGCAGAATAAAGGGAGAGGAGAACCTCCCTGGATCTGCTGGGCACACTCCTGACAATCCCCCCAGGATACCATTGGCCTCCTTGGCCACCAGGGCACATTGCTGTCCCATGCAGAACTTGCTGCCCACCAGCACTGCCAGGTCCTCCTCCATGGGGCTGCTCTCCAGATGCCCTCCAGACCTGTACTGCTGCAGTTTATTCTTCCTTCCCAGGTGCAGGACTCTGCAGTGATCCTTGCTGAACCTCATCAGGTTCATCTGTGCCCAGCTCTCAGCCTGCCCAGATCTCACTGAATGACTTCACAGGCTCCAGGTGTCTCAGCCTAGCCTCCCAGTTTGGTGCCATCAGCAAACTTGCTGAGCAGTCTCTCTGTCCACTCATCAGTGTCCTCTCTTTCCTCTCAGCTTATTTGTTTCAAACCTGTCAGACATCTTATCAGGCATCATCTCTCTTTTATGAATCCAAGCTGATTCTCAGCAGCTGAATGACAAACACAAGGAATACCTAGAAAGGGATCTCCTGTTTCCATTCTGTTCTGTGCCAGCATGCCACTGAAATCAAGCTGGAAGATGTGGGATACTCACACCCCTCCAGGCATGCTCTCCAGAGCAAATGACTCTGCACGGAACCCTTTGAAGCTACCAGAGAAGCATATTTTTGAGTTTCTTAGGAAATCCTTGCTTTCTAATTTAGAGACAGTGAGAATAAAAGGAGAGGAAAGCAAAATTCATGAAAGAGGTTTGGTAGCTCCCAAACCTAGCACGTGGCACAGTTGCTGGTAGCTCCAACTCAAGCTTTTGTCTAGTAACCCCATGAGAAATCATCACCTTTGTCTTGGCTGCTGCAGGTGGAGAGGAACAGCTCATCTCATCACTTGCTGGGGTGACAGTGTCAAGGACAGCTGGGCAAAACACTCCGAGTTCAAAATCCATCACAGACAAAAAGCAAGAAGTAGAGAGATGAATGAGCAATGACAGCCCAAATTCTGCCATGGCAGAGCAAATCGCCATCTCAGAGAACCACCAGTGTCTGAAGGGGACCTGTGAGAAAGCTGCTGAGGAACGTTTTAGGCTGTCAGGTAGTCATAGAACTGGGAAGATGGATCCAAGCTACAGGAGGGGAGACTGAGATTGGATGTTAGGAAGAAATTCTTTGCAGTGAGGGTGGTGAGACACTGGCACAGGTTGCTCAAGGAGGTTGTGGCTGCTCCCTCCCTGGAGGTGTTCAAGGCCAGGTTGGAGGAGGCCTTGAGTGACCTGTGCTAGTGACCATGAACACTGCAGCTCTGGGCAACCTCATCTGACCCAGGCTGCCCTTGCTGGCCGCAGATGGGGCTTGGACTGGATGACCTTTGGAGGTCCTTGCCAACCCAAACCATGCTGTGGTTCTTGCAGGCTGCAAGACAGACTTCTGCAGCCAGCACTGTGCAGTGAGGCAGCTCAAAGACTACATAAGCAAACACAAAGCTCCTCTCTGGCAGTCCCAAGCCACTGGAGTGTTTACAACAGGTTCATTTCTGCTTTAAACAGCCAGGTGAAAGAGCTGTGTTTATCTTTCTTTGCCATTTTCATTTCACCTTTTATCCTACTTGCTGCAGGGAAACAGACTGCATAGTTTTTGCATTACTACATCAAGTAGAAGCTGGAGTGTTGCAGCAGCAACAGACTAAGGTCACTGCTGCAGACAAGTTTTCAGGAAACAATATTTGCTGTTCTCAGAGCAGTGCTGGTGACCACAGCAGTCAGCTCACAAATGCTAACCAATCCTCTGGTCTGTCCAAAGACACCATTACTCCTTCCAACCCTCTCTCACACACCAACAAGAGACAAGATCCCAGCACAAGTAGGACATGGAACTGTTGGAGCAGGTCCAGAGGAGGCCACAAAGATGCTCAGAGGGCTGCAGCAGCTCTGCTATGAGGACAGGCTGAGAGAGTTGGGGCTCTGCAGCCTGGAGAAGAGAAGGCTTCCAGGAGGCCTTGGAATGGCCTCCCAGGATCCAAAGAGGGTTACAGGAAGGCTGGGGAGGGACTACTGACAAGGTCTTGTAGTGACAGGAGGAGGAGGAGGAATGGGTTTAGATTGGCAGAAGGGAGATTGAAACTGGATGGTAGGAAGAAGTGAGGGTGGTGAGACACTGGCACAGGTTGCCCAGGGAGGTTGTGGAGCACAGAAGCACCGAAAGTGATCTTTGATTTTTGATCACGTTCGGGGCTTCTGTACTCCACAACCTCCCTGGAGATCTTCTGTGCTCCACAACGTCCCTGGAGGTGTTCAGGACCAGGATGACTCTTTGAGCAACCTGTTCTAGTGGGAGATGTCCCTGCCTATGGCACAAGGGGGTTGGAACTGGCTGAGCTTTGAGGTCCCTTCCAACCTAACCCATTCTGTGAGATGGAGAAACTGAGCGTGGGCAACAGCAGCACAGAGTTCTGTGAGGAAGGTAGGATTCACCACCACCTCTGAGGTAAAGGGATGAGGTTTTGTCAGCCTCTCAGAAACTGAGGTGTTTTTTTTTCCTGAATGACAATAAAAAGTGTCAGAAAGAGCCAAATACAGACTGATAGTTACAAACAATGCTTCTGGTGGTGTCTTCAGTGTTAACCAACCACTTTTCCAGTGCTCAAAATCCCCCTTAGAATCACAGACTTGTCAGAGCTGGAAGGGATCACTTAGCTACAACCTCCCTGCTGTGGGCAGGGACACCTCACACCACATCAGCTTGCCCACAGCCACATCCAGCCTGGCTTAAAAAGTTGCCCACCTCCCTGGGCAACTTGTGCCAGTCTCTCACCACTCTCATGGGGAAGAACTTCTTCCTAACATCCAATCTCAATCTCCCCTCCTCCAGCTTGGATCCACTCAACCTAGTCCTATCTGGAGGCCACTACCTGGGTTCAAAGCCTCTTCCAAATGCTGTTTCATTCTCTTTCCTACTGTTTTGTTTCTCATCCTTCCCCTTTCACTTCCTCACTGTCTTTTCTTCCTGGTGCATGCTTCCTTTATCTCCCTCTTTCTGATGCCTGCCCCTAACAATCTCTGCCTCCCAACACGCAAAGGACATAGAGAGGTCAAAGCCTGAAGAGCATGGCCTGAATGGCACCTGCTGAGCACTGTGTTACTTACTATAGTTGCCTGCATCAGTCCTCCCTCCCCAGCTTCACCCTGTCTTTAAGGGCAATTCTGCCCTTCATGTTCTGCTTGTAGAAAGAAAGTGATTGCCCAACTCACGCACAAGTTACTCTTTCAGAGATGCTTAAACGAGGCTCCTTTAGGCTGTAGAATCTAATTCCAACAGTTAGTGCTGAAAACAGAATTGCAGAAAACATCTGATTGACAGAGCCCTCCAAGCTCCCCCAGTCCAACCTTCCACCCAGCACTGCAGGGGCAACACCAAACCATGTCCCTAAGCACAGCTCCACAGGCTGCTCAAACACCTCCGAGGATGGGGACTGCAGCACTGCCCTGGGCAGACCATTCCATGGCTGAGAACCCTCTCTGGCAAGAAATATTTCCTAGCATCCAGCCTGAACCTCCCCTGGGGCAGCTTGGAACCATTGCCTCTGCTCCTGTCCCTTGCCACCAAGGAGCAGAGGCTGCCCCCTCCGCACTCCAACCTCCCTGCAGGCAGCTGCAGAGAGCAATGAGCTCTGCCCTCAGCCTCCTCTTGTGCAGCCTGCACACCCCCAGCTCCCTCAGCCCCTCCTCATCCCCAGCTGCTCCAGGCCTTTCTCCTGCCTCTCTGCCCTGCTCTGGACAGGCTGCAGCCCCTCAATGTCCTTCCTGCAGTGAGTGGCCCAGAGCTGAACACAGCACTGGAGGTGTGGCCTCGGCAGTGCAGAGCACAGGTGGATGATCCCCTCCTGTCTTTGCTGCCCACCCTGCTTCTAACCCAAGCCAGGATGCCTTTGTCTTTCTTGGCCACCTGGGCACTGCTGGCCCATATCTGCTCGACTGCCAACCAAAACCCACAGATGCCTCTCCGTGTTGCAGCTTTGCACAGCCACCTTGCCCGTGGCATCTCACAGACCCTTCTGAGAGTTGGCACTATTCTGCTCAAGCCAGCCTTAACTCCACTCAGCACAGGTGCTCTGGCAGCTCTTGAGTACCCACAGTCCTTGCCGCAGCAGGGGTCCACGTGGAAGCCTGTCGTACCACGTGCATCTTGCAGACACACCGAGTGTTTCTCCTCCCTATCTCTTGGCTTATGACTAAGAAGCCCCTGCAGACAGGAACCCTACCACTCCTCCACAGCTTTGCTCTCTCCTGACCCAGCCGTGGGGTGGTGAATCAAGACAAAGACTTGCTTACAGTGAAACATCACATGCACCCTGACAGCATTTATTCAGCTGTCTGTTTGCACTTCACTTCACCACCCAGCCTGGTGTTTTTCTCTTCACTGTCATGCCAATGCCTCCTAACAGCAGCTTCAGCTATCCCTTTGCAGTCAATAGAAGGCTTTCAATTCATTAATCATGTGCTGAACCAGATTTGGCAGGGCATGCAGTGAAAGCACAAGCTCTAAACCAGCATGGTCCCCAACACGCATGAAGTGGTAACTGCAGTGTGGAGTACACTCTGTGGTGGCCAATCATGGGCAGCATCTCAGTGTCAGTGGCATTTATATTTGGGACAAGAAGTGTTCAAAAAAGCGCATTGTGAGTGCGGCCCAGACAGCAACTGTGTGCTGAGCTGCAGCAAGAGCAGTGTGGGCAGCAGGGCAAGGGAGGGGATTGTGCCCCTTTGCTCTGCTCTCCTCAGACCCCACCTGGAGTCCTGTGTGCAGTTCTGGAGCCCCCAGTACATGAAGGATGTGGAAGTGTTGGAGCCAGTCCAGAGGAGGCCATGAAGATGCTCAGAGGGCTGCAGCAGCTCTGCTGTGAGGACAGGCTGAGAGAGTTGGGGCTCTGCAGCCTGGAGAAGAGAAGGCTTCCAGGAGACCTTAGAGTAGCCTTCCAGGATCTGAAGGGGGCCTACAGGAAGTCTGGGGAGGTACTATTGACAAGGTCTTGCAATGACAGGACAAGGGGCAATGGGTTTGAACTGGCAGAGGGGAGATTGAAAGTGGATGTTAGGAGGAAGTTGTTTGCAGTGAGGGTGGTGAGACACTGGCACAGGTTGCCCAGGGAGGTTGTGGAGCACAGAAGCAACAAACATGATCAAAGATCAGCTTCTGCTCCACAGCCTCCTTGGAGGTTTTCTGTTCTCCACGATCTCCCTGGAGGTGTTCAAGGCCAGGTTGGACAAGGCCTTGAGTGACCTGTACTAGTGGGAGGTGTCCCTGCCTATGGCAGGGGGTTGGAACTGGATGATCTTTGAGTTCCCTTCCAACCTTACCATTCTATGATTCTAAGTCAACAAACACTGAAGCTCTGCTCCAGCCAGCAGGCCACTGGCATGCAGTGAAATGCAGCACTGACAGCAGGAGGGTTTCCTCAAACCCATTTGCATCTGTGATCACAGAATCACACAACTAAAAAGGTCGGAAGGGACCTCCAGAGATCATTGAGTCAAATCCCCCTGTCAAGGCAGCATCACCCTGGGCATTTGCTCCTTCATCTTCATAAGGCAATTTGAAGAGCAACCTTTTTTCAGAGCAGTCTTCCCTAGCAGCCAGCTACTGACTCTCTAGAAGCTCCCAGCAGTTATTTTCCTCCATGTCCACACTTCCTTTGGAGACGTATTTATTTTTTTTCCAGTGGGTTAGCTCTATTAACTCACTTCTTTTTTCCTCGACAGCAAAAGCAACCAGACAGGCAGCAGAAATTGCAGGGACATGTAGGAACATGCAGCAGAATCAGTTTGAACAGCTTCTCACTTAGCAGCGCTTTATGTAACGAAGGCAGTCAGGCAGAAACCCAGGGAAGAGCTACCAGCAGCTGAGCCACGCAGAGGGGAAGCTGCTCTGGCCTCACTGCTAAGGAGAGAC
Source organism: Eubucco bourcierii (assembly GCA_013396675.1). Classification (NCBI taxonomy): domain Eukaryota; kingdom Metazoa; phylum Chordata; class Aves; order Piciformes; family Ramphastidae; genus Eubucco; species Eubucco bourcierii. The sequence continues at coordinate 74,344 of VWZE01008293.1, forward strand.
AATAAAAGCCTCCTCCTGAGAATGCTGCAGACTAGGCAGCCTGACCCACATGGGCACAGAGGTGACACTGTGCCAGCATGATGCAACAGCTCCATCCCTCTTTGCACAGGCATCCAGTCGATGAGCCTGCCCAGCTGCTCTCCCTCACAGTTGCAGATCTCCAGTGACCCCCACCACAACTAACAGCCACTTAGACCTCTGAGACAGAGCCCAGCCAAAACCACCAGCAGCCCTTCCTCGACCTCACAGCTCTGCTGTGAGGACAGGCTGAGAGAGTTGGGGCTCTGCAGCCTGGAGAAGAGAAGGCTTCCAGGAGACCGTAGAGTAGCCTTCCAGGATCTGAAGTGGGCTACAGGAAGGCTGGGGACGGACTATTGACAAGGTCTTGTAATGACAGGACAAGGGACAATGGGTTTAAACTGGCAGAGGGGAGATTGAAAGTGGATGTTAGGAGGAAGTTCTTTGCAGTGAGGGTGGTGAGACACTGGAACAGGTCTGCCCAGAGAGGCTGCAGTGCACAGAAGCACAGAATGTGATCTTTGATCACGTTCAGAGCTTCTGTACTCCCCAACCTCCCTGGAGATCTTCTGTGCTCCACAACCTCCCTGAAGGTGTTCAAGGTCCAGTTGGATGAGGCCTTGAGTGACCTGTACTAGTGGGAGGTGTCCCTGCCTATGGTAGGGAGTTGGAACTGGATGATCTTTGAGGTCTTTTCCAACCTTACCAGTCTATGATTCTATGACCTCAGGGCATCTGGACCAGAACCTGCAATCCTCAGGCACTCTTGAAGCGCCTCAGCCACAGGGAAGTAGGCTGGCAGGGACAGCACTGTTCCTGCAGACAGCCTCTCTGCAGAGGTGCCTCTTGCAGAGGAGCCTCTTGCAAAGGGCTGCTCAATGACTTCTGAGTGTAGCATTTGCTGTGAAATGAGCATAGCAGAGACTGCAGGCTAATTCATTAGCTACTTGTGATTGATTCCTGTTTTCATCACCATCAAAGCAGATTTCCTGTGGTTAACATAACGATCCCCATTCTCCCTTTGCTTACACACATTGCAGTTGGCCACAGCTCCACTGAGCCCACAGCAGTTGCTAAAATGGGTTTAATGAGACTCAGATTGGGCAACTTCGAAGTAGGTTTCGTTCACCTGGGGCTTAGGGCGCTGTCCAAAACGACTTTAAAGCTCTTTGTACATGAGAATTACTTCCCTCATCCCTAGCAGGTAGTTGCCTGGAGGGTGAAAAGCAGTAGCTGCTTCACAGTGCTCAGTTATGCTGTCCGGGAGCTCAGGGTACCAAGGGAAGGGTGCCACATCCAATCACCGTCACCAGGGAGATTTTTGGGAGGTGTAAGGTGATTAGAGGCAAATCTGCTTTATCAGGATGGGATGGAAAACAAGAAAGTCATTAGGCAAAGTGGAACTGCAGACAAAGGAAGGTCCTTGGAACTTATCTGATATACCTCCAGGGACGTGACCTGCCTTTAGAGGAAGTAGTACTTTGCTCAATGGCATTTGAGATGACAGGTCCAAAAGAGCTGCTCTTCCATAACTCAGGGAACTGCCGAGGGGATTCCTGCTCCTGTCAGCCACCTGGACACTGGCTGACACTCTACTCAAGTGATGAGAAGCTGGACATGAGCAGGCAGCATGTGACTGCTGCCCAGAAGCCCAGGGGCAGCCTGGGCTGCATCCAAAGCAGCATGGCCAGAGATGGAGAGAGGGGATCCTGCCTCTCTGCTCTGCTCTGGGGAGACCTCACCTGCAGTGCTGCATCCAGCTCTGGAGCCAGGAAGGACATGGACCTGATGGAGAGGGTCCAGAGGAGGGACACAAAAATGCTCAGTGGGCTGGAGAAGCTCTGCTATGAGGACAGGCAGAGGGAGCTGGAGAGGAGAAGTCCTGGAGAAACGCAGTAACAACCTTCCAGTACCCAAAGGGGGCCTGTAAGAAGGCTGCAGAGAGATTGTTTGCAAAGGCCTGCAGGGACAGAATGAGGGCAATGGCTTCAAACTAGAGCAGAGTAGATTTAGACTGGATGCGAGGAACAAGTTCTGCACCAGGAGGGTGCTGGAACACTGCAACAGGTTGCCCAGGGAGGTGGTTGAGGCCGTATCTCTGGAGATGGATTCAAGGTGAGGCTGGACAGGGCTGAGGGCAACCTGATCTAGTTGAGCATGTCCCTGCTGAGTGCACAGGAGGTTGGACTGGATGAGCTTTGGAGGGCCCTTCCAGCCTAGCTCATTCTATGGTTCCTATTAAGGTGTTTGTCCACCTGTTAACACTCCAGGGGAGAGTGAAGAAGACAAATGCTTCTAGCATGTGCAGGAAGGCTCCTTCCCCACCTCTCTTTCAGAGGTTTCAGAATCAAAGGGGGCACAACAGCTCTCGTGTTTGAGCAAAAAATGAAGCAACCATGCAGAACCTGCAAGTGAAAAACCAGGAGAAGGAATGAAGAGGAGAGAATAAATGGAATAACTAACAGACATTTGCTCCAAGGTTCTCTCTGCACCAATTGGCAAAAAGAATACAGCCACATCATTAATAATTGAAGGAACCTGAAGACAAAGGCATTTTCAGCCAGCATTAGATAAAGGGATGAAAGAGGACTGTAATGAGAATTCTGATGATGGTATCATTTGGGGGGGAGGCTGGGAAGGAGGGGGCTACACTTAAAAGAAATGGTTCCTTTGTAAGATGAGAGCAGGCATTCTCATTACTGATGCAGGCAGACGTATCTGAAAGAACTTATTCAGCTGATGGTGTCACCCAACACCCTTTTAGACACCAGCTCTCCACTAGCAATATTAAACAAAGGCAGGAGGCTGTTGGAGCAAAGTATAAAGTGTCACTTGTTTACATTTTTGGTAGCCTCAGGAATCATTAAAAGGAAGAGCATTAACAAGCACACAGCTTTCTGAGCTTTCCCTTCATGCTGCTGATTCTCTGCACGTAGCTGATGGGAGCTTGAGCTTTCCTGGCTTTTGGAAGCTGGCCCAGCAGCCCAGGGCAGGGCAAAACACACTGGCCAGCCCCTCTTAGGAGGTGCCTGATGGCCAGTAGAACTGTCACCCACTCCTTGGAGAGGCCACCAGCAGTAGAGTCAGGCTTACTTACATCTGCCTTTGGTTTGAAGCCTTCCAGGATCTGAAGTGGGCTACAGAAAGGCTGGGGAGGGATTATTGACAAGGTCTTGCAATGACAGGACAAGGAGCAATGGGTTTGAACTGGCAGAGGGGAGATTGAAACTGGATATTAGGAGGAAGTTCTTTGCGGTGAGGGTGGTGAGACACTGGCACAGGTTGCCCAGGGAGGTTGTGGAGCACAGAAGTACCCAACGTGATCTTTGATCACGTTCAGTGATTCTGTGCTCCACAACCTCCCTGGAGGTCTTCAAGGCCCAGTTGGATGAGGCCTTGAGTGACCTGTACTATTGGGAGGTGTCCCTGCCTATGGCAGGGGGTTGGAACTAGATGATCCTTGAGGTCCCTTCCAACCTTACCATTCTATGATTCTATAGGTTTTGCACAAGAGTTTCCAAGCAGCCAAGCTGTGCAAAGAGCCAGACAGAGGGCATGCTAATTTCACTGGCATGCTGCCATGCTGGGGTGGGGGAAAGATGTTCATGGACACTCAGTAAACTGCCATGCAGTGTTTTCAACGTCAACAGTTAAAGCTACAGCTTCAAAACCAGTACAGCAAGCACCAGATTAATGTCCTCGAAGGGAAAAGGCAAAAGCAAAGCGCCAGCCTGCATTACCTGCAGAAAGGACTGCACCAACCTGTCACCAGCTAAAAGCTGGCACTGTCAGGGTAAGAAGCTCGAGATGAACTATTGGCACATCTACTCAGAAAGCCCTTCTTGCCAACCTTCCCAAGCCCTGGGCATCTGGGAGTGCAAACCACAAAGGCCTTTTCAGCAGTACACTCTAAGTCCATCACTCGCCACAGCCAAGCCAAGGGGAAAGAACCAATTTGGCACCTGCAGGGAGCTCAGATGGAAAATGCATCAGAGCAACCTCATGGAACCTGGTTGCAGCCCCATGCCAGCAACAGCCACAAACAGCAGGAGGGAGAACCTCCTACAGATGATCAGAGGACTTCTCCCCAACACCAGGCAATGAGTTTTCTGGTCCGCTGGCTTTGCAGAAGCCACCCCCTGCTGTGCTCTGCATGTGCCCCACAAGCAGCAGGATGTTGGGGCTGTGACAGTCACCTGAGCCAGCTCAGCATGGCAGGGCACACACGCAGAACCACAGAGTGCTAGGGGCTGGAAAGGACCCCAAAATGTTCATCCAGTCCAACCCCCTGCCAGAGCAGGATCAACCAGAGCAGATCACACAGGAATACATTCAGGTAGGTTTTGAGTGTCTCCAGAGAGGGAGACTCCACAACTCCCCTGAGCAGCCTGTGCCAGGGTTCTGTCATCCACCCCGGGAAAAAATTCCTCCTCATGTTTCCACGGAGCTTTCTATGCCTCAGTTTCCACCATTGCCCCTTGTCCTGGCACTGGGCATCACCCAGCAGAGCCTGGCTCCAGTCTCCTGGCACTCACCCTGCACATCCTTACCAACATGAATGAGGTCACCTCTCAGGCTCCTCCTCTCCCAGCAGCACAGCCCCAGCTCCCTCAGACTCTCCTCCTAAGGAAGATCTTCCACTGCCTTCAGCATCTTTGTGGCTCTGTGCTGGACTCTNCCAGAGCACACTGCTGGCTCATGGGCATCCTTCCATCCACTCGGACCCCCAAGGCCCCTTTCCCCTTCACTGCTCTCCAGCAGGTCAGTCCCCAACCTATCCTGGTCCATGGGGCTGTTCTTTCCCGGGTGCAAGACTCTGCCCTTGCCCTTGCTGTGTTTCATTCCATTTCTCCCTGCCCAGCTCTCCAGCCTGGTCAGATCTGGCTGGATGGCAGCACAGCCTCCTGTTGTGTAGGGTCCAGACAGACCCTAGAGAGTCTGTTCTTTGCTGTACTCTGCTGCCACAAGCACAGAGCCAGAGAAGCAGAGCAGACAGACCCCAGTTAATGAGGACAGTTCGGGTTTTTACATTATCACCTCTTACCTGCTGGGAATCTGCCAACATGCAGAGTCACCCTTGCATCTCCTGCCGAGGATATTTTCTTGAGTCTCCATGGCATCATCTCACTGCAGATCTTGCTGCAGGCTTGGAAACACTTAGCCTACTGTGATGCAGCTCAGCAGTGCTTCAGTGGACAGAAAAGGAGCTGAAGGAGGCCTTTGATCCACCCAGCTCAGTACAAGAAGTTTCCCCCAAAGACACACTGAGCTCCCACAGCCGAGCCTTGATTCTAGCTCAGCCTAGAAGCCAAAGCCTAGGACAACCCAAGTATAGGATTCACCTCACTTCATAGCAGCCCTGATCAAAAGGACTTGTAGACTGCCTAATATTTCCTACTGCCCTCATTAATCATTTTTTTGCTTTCCAGCCAATGCAAACCAAAAACCTCATGCCTCAGATAACTGGCAAGAGCATCCCTCAACACCGCACTCTGCCTGACACAGTTCTCCCATGCCAAGAGATTAGTGAAAAGCAAATGGGCTTTCCTTACAGGATTTAGTCTCTATTCATTGCTTATGTGAGGTTTATAAGGGGCAAAAAATCAGCCTGTATGTTCATTTGGAAACCACCAATCCTCTCTCCAACTTAACTTCTTATTCTTTCCTACTCCAAGATTACAGAGAATAGAGAACAAAATAAACAGTAAAGGGGAACCATTAGAATCATAGAGTCATAGAATGGTAAGGGTGGAAGGGACCTCA
>VWZE01008295.1:0-107260 GCA_013396675.1 Eubucco bourcierii
TGGCACCTCCTATCCTGAAATAAGTCATCACAATGGGCAGCATGAGAAGTGCTCAGCGCAGGATTCATTCCATCCAGAGTGACAGGAGCTGCCTTCAGAGGCTGATCTCCAGCCCACACTAGGGTTTCTCTACGACAGCACAACGTCACACATTTTTCCCCTGCCTTAGCTCACTTTGTACAAACCACACACAATAAAAATCACTATCAAAGAGGCTGCTGGACTAAACTAACACCCCCCCCTTGCCCCAAGTCTGAAGACATCTGTAACAACCTGCTCTTCTTGTCCAAACTATCATCATGGTTTTAAACTAGATAAAGGTAGATTTAGATTGGACATTTGGCAGTTCTTTGCTGTAAGAGTGGTGGAACACTGCCACAGCTTGCCCAAGGAGGTGGTGGAAGCCCCATTCCTGGAGACATTCAAGGTCAGGCTTGATGGGGCTCTGAGCAACCTCATCTAGCTGGAAATGTCCCTGCTTACTTTAAAGGTCCCTTCCAACCCAATGAATTCTGTGATTCTATTCCATGGTCTGCTCCAGTGAGACACAGTGACTAAAAAAAAAATGCAGTGGGAGGCACTTTGAACCCAGACTTCTGAAAGGGACAGATTCAGGATTCTGTTGTTTGAGTTTTTTCTTTAATTTGTGAGAAGTCTTTAATTCTTTAATTTTTCTATAATTTGTGAGAAGTAGCCATTAGTTCCACATAGGAGTCAGTGAGGTTGCTAAAGCAAGGACAGAAAGCAAAAGCTCAGGTACCTAAATGCTGACACCAGGACGCAGGCTTTTAAAACGTGCAGCAGAAATGCACAGTCAAGTACTCTGCTCCCAAACTTAGAGCTCTCTAATGAGACAAAAAAACTTGCACTGCAATGGAAGAAACAGATGTGCATTGCCACAGAAAATGGAATAACACAGCTCCTAACGTTCTCAGTGCTTATATCTAACTTTGCCTTAAAATCATTAACCTTTTTATAGCTTGCTTTGTGGCTGAGCAGTTTCTGTTCCACACCATGCTCTCCTCAATAGGAAAGCACTCTCCAGTGAATTTAGCCTAATGAAAGGAGTCTGTGATGTCTTTGAAAAATCACCCATTTATCCTTCAAAAAGCATAAGCACATTCCCCATACTCACTCAAAAACTTGCTTCAAGTTTGTTCTCTCTGATGAGTTTAATCCCAAGCCGGTTCCATTAGCTTTGACTTCAGTGGGTTCATATTGTGCTGCTTTGGTCTTTTGGGAATAGATTTGAGACCCATAACAGCTTGGGCCCAAGAGCCATGGGGCAGTCGTTAACTCAGGATTACTACCAGCTGGGTTAACAAACAGACATCAACTCTGCTGACACATCTACCCGGAGAGTGCCTTGAAGTAATTTGCAGTGATTAATAGGTGTTAGGAGCTGGCAGGACCTGACACAAGCACAAGCCAGAATTGTGCTTCCATGGGCAAGAGAAAGATGCTGCTGTCAGGGAGAGACCTGCCTGCCACATGCAGAATCGTAACTCTTGCCTAACATCAGCACTGCCTTTCCTGAGGCTGGCAGAAAGCACACAGCCAGCCTAGCAGCTCTAAGCTAACAACCTCCTGAGCATGCAGAATTACCTCTGGCTTCTGCTTTAACATCCCCAGCATTTTTGCATTTGCATTGCTTAGGTGAACACCAACACTTGTCACTGCTCCTGAAGCTGCCGTGCAGGCTGGGTTTTGTTCAGGGCTGTGTGTACTGAGCTTTTAGTGAAATGGCATTTTCACTTCTTAACACACAGCAACAAATCATGCTGTTAAGAATGGCAAGTTTGTATTTCTCTCTTGTAAGATAACACCATCAGGAGAGCAAGCAACATCAAACTGAATATCTAGCCTCCATATTCCTAAACATGGGGAAAAAGGGAGGCAGCAACTTTGAAAGAAGCACAGAGCCACTCTGATGTCTTGACTTGAAAAATTAGAATAATTACTAGCACTCTCTTACCTTGCTGATGAAGTCTCAAGTAAGCTTCAGACCTAAGTTGTCCTACAAATGCAGCATGGCTTGAGCTCAGACAAGCACCTTCGGAAACACCCTGAGAAGTGCTGGGATTTAGTTTCACTACTTACAGCTGAAGATTATTTGGGTTGATTGGTTTCTGAATGAAACCAAACGAGCTGAAACCTTCCATTCAAGGCATCACCTGGAGCTGAAATTAAAGGTAAAGTCCTTCCAAATCAGTGAGCCTGATTCCTAAAAGGGAGGATGAAAAGTCAGCAGAAGAGTGGGAAGTAAAAATCTTAACTACCCTGATGCTAGAACTCTTACACAGTGCAACAGGTAACTAGCCAAGTTCCAGGCATCTTTAAAAAGTGATAGTTTAGCAAAACACCAATACACATTTTTCTAATAAGCTTCAGGCTACTTCTGGGTTGTGTGGAGTTTGGAGGCATTTCTAGTGAGAGTAAATTCATCAAGGCTTTAGTAATTCCTGAAACTACATGACAGAGGTGGTAAAGAAATGGCAGGGATGGTAAAGAAATGTCTGTTTATACAACAGAGGCTGCTGAAAAACTCTTAACCCTGGCACTGCCCAGCTTCTGACTTGGGAACTCACAGCATTTGTGTAAAACTTCTTCACCTAAACAAGCAAACAGAAAACCAAACGGAGAGGAGAATAACCATGCCACTACGGGGAGCGTCCAGCACCTGCCACCCTCAGCCAGGCAAGCTCTGGTTGCATCCCAAGGAGGCCAGGGTTAAGCACATCTCTGAAGGCAGCCATCAGCTGTCATCCTCAGGCAGCCAAGGGGAACAGAGCAGGCTCCCTCCAAAGGGTTTCACAGTTGTTCAGAGGCAAATGCTGAAGCCAGGGATTCTGGAGTCCTGGGTCAGAAGCCAGACACTGAGGGGTGAGTGTGCCTCAGGGCTCAGACTCCTTTTGGGAGCTGTCAGGTTAGGCACTAACGCTACTCCAGATCTCATTACCCCATTCCTAACTGCAGCACACACCAGTTCTTAACCACCTTCCTCAGTCCTCCTGCTCTTCCTCCATGTGCCCTGGTCCCCAGCGTCTCAGCTGGCTTCGCTCTCTGAGAGGATGGCATAGGAGCACCAAGAGCCTGACACCAGGGAGTAAGGTGAGATGATTAGGGGAAATTTCCAGCTGAGTGTCTCTGCCCCAGTCCTATCCTGACCTCAATGCAGGCAAAACCCTCCTGGTGTGTACGATGGAGATGTGTGGCACAGTGCAGCCCACCACAAGTGAGTGGGCACAGAGAGTCCTTGCTGCACCACAGAGTGTCCTGGCTGAATCCTGCCCAGCCAGAGCAGCTCTTTAATTAGCCCTGCTTGGCTGCAATCTTTGCTGCCTTTCCCTTATCATCAGTTTACAGTAGGCAACAGCCAGCATGTTCAGCTAATTTAGCTTGGACTTCTTTCCCCCAGGCCTATAACACAACTCTCAACTTGCAGCAGAGAGCTCATACCAGAGACAGTGCACAAAATTCTGCTTCCCTCTCTGGCAACAGAAACTTTGAATGTTTCTTAAATCAGAAGCTTCAAATGCTCTCAGGCCTGCATGGGCTTGGATTCTTCACCACTGATTTTCTGAAGCCTGGAGATAAAGCCCTGCAAGATATCCTGCCAGAGCCATAAAGCTCCAAACCATACAAAGAAAGATGCTTTCCAGCAGCCTATCTGGATGGCCTGTCTGGATTAAGCAGCAGCAGCAAAGCCCTTTGCCTTGCAGGGTAACAATTTAATGGACCTGCCCATTTCCTGATGGTTGAAACTCGAGCCAGCCCAGCGTGAGCAGCTGGAAGCATTAATGTGCAATAATGTAAAAGAAGTCAAGTGCATTACAATGTCTGTCACTCTGGAGCTGTGTAAAATGAACAAGGAAAGCATGAAATCTGTTCCAAATAATTGGCACAATGTGTTTATGTAGGACTAGGGCTGCATATTAAACCACACCTGATTTGTTCTTCATCAGCAATGAGTATTTACTATGTCTGTGATAGCTGCATGGATGCAAGGCTCCTCTTTTTTTTTTTTTTTTTCTTTTTAATGATTAATTGGTATTTAATTAGCATGCATTACCATAGCAGTTATATACATCCCAGTTGTGAATGCAAATATATCATTCTGATAATGGCATAACTAGTGATGCTTTTAGTCATGCTAATCCATAATGCAGTGCAGGCAGCTTCCCTTGCCTGAGAAAAGCAGCACAGAGCACACAGAGTAACATTTTACAAGAGCTTAAATCCTCTTTTCAAAAGGGCCTTGGGTCTGAAACAAGAATTCTTAGGCTTTCTAGTGCGGAATTTAGGGACCACTGCCATCTTCAAACCCTGCTATACAACCCCAGCAGCATTTTTGTTCCTGCTGGCTGGCACAAGCAAGGCTACATCAGACCACCAGACAGCCAATGTGTGGGTTGGTGCCATACCCCAAGCTGAGGCCGTGAGGATCTCAGGTGAGATTCCTCATCTGAGCACTCCTGTCACTTGCAGCCAGGTGAGTGTGTGCAGCCCAGGGCAGGTCAGAGCATCCATCCCCACGACTCAAATGTTTCCTTAGGTGGTTTGACATTCTTCTCACTCCCCTCCAGGTACTCATAACAGCAATGGGAAACTAAGACATGGGATCCCTGCAGCAGATCTAGCTTTGACAGCAGACAGCAAGGGGATCCACAGCAGACTAGCCTGAGCAGAAGGAGCTACCAGAAGTCAGGACTGGTCACTAAAAAGACCACTGTGATAATGTTCAACTCCTTCCCTTTCCTGTCATCAGCAGCTCCTTTTTTAGCCACTTTCTGCAATGCATACACAAACCCCCACCCATGTTCAGGCTGTCTAATGAGCCTGAGCACCCAACAAGGAGATGGGATCTGCAGAGGGACACTGGAGGGTTGTGCTCCAGGTTTATTTTACCCTCAAAATTAAACTCCTCAACTGCCTAAATCACAGTGATTTTCAATCAAGTGCTTACTTTCATCATCTTAATATCTGAGAAAAAAATGTCTAAAACCCACCCTGAATCCCAGTGGTTATGTCAGATACTCTCCTGTCTTCTTTCAAAGCCAATAGGGAGGCATTTCTGAACAGATTAGGGAGGAGGAGAGAGGAAGCTCTTTGGGAAGTGAATAATACATCTCCTGCTATTGTCCCACTTAGGGAAGATGCTCCAGCCCACAGCTCAGATCTTGCAAGAGAAAAGTTGATTATCCCCTATCAGAGGATACCTATCTTTTAATGATCTCTCACCCAAGCTGTCTGGGGAACAATGTAAGGCTCTTTTTCAGCAGCTCAACCTTCCCTGATGCTGCCAGGTAAAACTGCTAGTGTCTTCACACAAACTCCCTCTGAGCACCAAGGAAGGCAGAGAAATCCCAGCCGCTTTTCTGCACTTCAGCCAGAAAAAAAACCCCAAAACAAACAAACAAAACCCCCACCAAAAAAACCAAAAATAAAAACAAAAACCATAACAAAACCACCCACACCAAAATAAATAAAGAAATTAAAAAGCAAACCACACCCTCTAATTGGTGGATGTGAAGAGAAACCATCAGGTCTAATTCTTTATTCCAACACCGCCTCCCATCCTTCCTGTCCCAAGTCCCACACCTCACATATGTGTGCTTATGGCCCAAACTTTGCCAGCTCAGGGCACAGGAACTCTCCTGCAACACTTTATAGGACTAAGCATCAATCCTGATTCCAAGCCCAGGTGCAGGTCTTTGTGGCTCTAATCAGAAACCTACAAAACCAAGTTTAGGCCAAAGACATGCAGCCTCCCTTCAGCCTCCCCACTGTTGGGTGTGAGCCTGTAGCTGGGTGAGAGGAAGAGGATGCTGGAGCCTCTGGCTCAGTGCACCCCACAACATTCTACAGCTGCAGCTAAGGGAATGAAAAGGCTGAATATGTCAGTCTGCCTGACACCACCCTAACATGCTTCAATTTCTCTGAGCTCAGTGATTCCCCACTCAGAGCTTTCTCTCCCCAGAACGATGCTCCTGCAGTCCTTTATCCAAATCTCTCAGCTTCCCATCAGCAGGAACAAAAAGCCTGAAGCTATTCAGCTGCACTCACCAGGCTCTCCCTCCACAGACCCAGCCTCTGAGGGTGATGTTTATCTTTCATCTCTCCTGTTGAGCCCAGTGTAGGAAAATCCTACTGAAGATAAATCCCTTCTTTTTTAAATGTCAAATTTTAATGGAAGCAGCTTTCAGTCAAAGATTGGCTGATCACTTATGGCTGAGAGTAAAGCCTTTGCTTTACAAACAATTGCACTTGTATCATCTGGGCTCTCTTTTTGTCATGCCTTACTCTTTATCTTGTAGAGGTTACTCAGGTTGCTTCTGTCAGCGACTGCTCAAAAGAACCATTCGATTGCACTTGGTCAATGCAGCCACACCTCTGCATCATCACTGCCAGAGCTGTCCTGACAGGCATCACTAAATCAGTGCCTGACCATCACAAGCAGCAGCAAATGTACTGAGGTGGGGATGACAGAAGTTAGGAGAGCTCTTTATGACTCCCACACTAGCACCCTATCAGTCACCCAAAGGAGAAAAATGGAGTTTCACCCTATTTTGGCATGGCTGCCATGAGTGCAACTGGTTCTGCAAGTACCTACCTGCCCTTAGAGATATGTTCTTCACATCAAACCCACTGCCTGCAGAAGCATCCATCAACAAAGTGTCTCTTCTGGAGATGCCCAAATAGCAACAGTGCCCAGGACTACAAACCCTACCCTTCAGCGATCCTAGGTACGGTTTCTATTTAAATTAAGCATTAACATTGCACATTTTGAGAGCAAATAGATGTCACTTACTGCAGATAGCTACAGCAGAGGCACAGATTTCCATCAGGAAGCAAGTAACAAGGAAGAGTTCTATGGCCACGAAGCTCTGCGGAGCCAGGAGTGTGCCCACTGCAGTGGGAGCTGCTCATATGGCAGAGCAGATGATGATGTTCTCTTTGCCATATGTCATGCACTTCAGAGCTTTTGTGCTCTGCCAGGAGACAAAAAAACTCATACTGCCAGTGGGGGGGAAATAAAATATTCCATTTCCTAGACAACATGCAGAGGCCTGAGCTCTGGACTGCCCTCAGTACTAAAAGTATTTGTGTTTTTACATAAATATGCTGGTCTAGGCCCAGGCTGATTAGTGGAGAATTGTAAATGCACCTGGCTGCCCACAGCCTGCAGGGGAAAACTGTGCTCCTAGTGCTTAGTTCTTAAGCCTCTGAGTTTCTGAACACTGATTTTCTGATTGACTACAAGCTGCCATGAAATTAAAAAACAGGTCCAAACCCCCTTCTGATACATCACCAGATCCTGTGGTTTCTTTATTACTGCTCCTGGATTTCCTCATTATCTACAGCCAGCATGGTGACACACAGGAGAGTCCCTGGGGAACAAAATTCTCCAGGTCTGAGAGGCCAAGGAGCTGGCAGCAGCTGCAAGGCACACGGCCATGGCATCGTGCAGCTCCCCTAGGCATGGCATGAACAAACCCCTCTGCCCAGGGAAGCTGGGTAGCAGCCCATGGGGGCTCAGACAACATCACTGCAGCAGCCCTGGGTGGAAAAACGACCGTGGCAAAGCTGTTTGGAAGGTAATTTCAGGACTGGAAGCAGAGCACATGGAGCAAATCCTTTGCTACGTTCAGTCAAGGCTTTTAAAATCGAGTTTAACACAGACGTAAAGAGAGAGAGACAAAGTCTGATCCAAAGGCAATGGAAAAATTGGAACAAAGAGGACTTCAGTGCTCTCACTAAAGCCTATGTAAGTACCCACCCAGCTGGAGTTTTCACTGGCTGAATTCCCCTTTCAGCAGCAACATCTGACAGTGATAGACTCTGACACGTACCCTCAAATAATTAAGCCAGAGAAGCATTGGAATAAAAATATAACAAATGGTTCTCAGCTTCCCCAGAGGCAGTAAAATCTGGAGGTGAAAGTCAGCTTATGGATAAAATTGGCAGCAATGAGTCCCTCCCTGGTATTGCTGGGCTGCTACAGTCTCCTTTTCTGCATAACACCTGCACCAAGAGCCTCTCTGAGGAGTTTGGGAGGAATAAGCCTCCTAGAAGGAAGTAGATAATGAGGAGGAAAATGACTAAGCAAGGCAAGCAGGTTTGAGTCACACTCAGCTATCACCCTCACCCAAGAGCTGTGCCAGGAGGCAAAGCACTACCTGAGAGCTCTCCGTGCTGCTCTGCAATGCTCCAAGCGTGGTTATTGCTGGAAGAGGTTTAAATGATCCACCTTTAAAAGGATGCTGTGCTGCCAGCCTCCAAGGCAGAATCACTACTCAGTTCAAACAGCCCCAAGGCTGGACCCAGCTCTGCTCTGAACCTCTGCTCAGAGGAAGGGGTGTGAGTTCTTGTTTGGTTTTTAAGCACCAGCTTCATTCGAAGCCCATGGAAATCCAGGGGAAAGCTCCTGCTGACTCAAATGAGCTCTGACTCAAACCTCAACCACGAGGCTCAATGGGGAAGTGTTCCTTTGGCAACAGGAGCTTCCTTGGGCTTGCACCCTTTTCTCACATCTGCCAAGAGTTTTCATGTCATTCTCATAAAATCAAGATGAAAATCCATCCCTTTCCCTAGTAACCATTCCTCCAAGGCAGACAGGATTTTCCCTCTGCACCGTGCAGGGTGCCTCATCCTGGCAGCACCTGCCTGCTCCCCACCAGCTCCTCCTGCAGCTGCTTGTATGAAGTGCAGATTATTCACCTGAAAGTCATTTCTCTGTGGGGACAGAGGAACATCACAGAAGCCAGGAAACAGAAAAGAGTTCCCAATATCCAAAGCCCTTGATCTGCTTGTAAGTACCTAAAGGGTGAAGTCACAAGACTCTGCTCAGTGGTGGCCAGTGTCAGGACAAGGGGCAACAGGTACAAACTAAAACACAGCAGGTTTCATATGAACTTAAGGAGAAACTTCTTTTTTTTGAGGGGGACAGAACACTGGAGCAGGCTGCCCAGAACGGCTGTGGAGTCTCTTTCTCTGAATACATTGCAAATCTGCCTGGACTCAGTTCCTGTGCAATCTGATCTAGGCAAACCTGCATTAGCAAGGGAGAGTGGACTTGATGATCTCCAGAGGCCCCACCAAAAGCCTTCTGTTCTGTGATTCTATGCTGAAAGCTTTGCATTTTCCTCCATGTGCAGCTTAGATCTTAGAAAGAGCTGATCCTTATTTAAGAGAGAATTCCCAAACCCTGTACATTTTTCCATTAGTAGAATGGGGTACCTAAAGTGACTGAATGCCTTCCTGCCTTAACCAAACCAAAACCAACTATCAAAAGCAACACTGAAGTGAGCCTGCAACTTTCAGAGCTTCTCCAGCTACAGAAAGGTAACTCAGATTGCCAAATCAAAGCTGCTGCTGTCCTTGCCAGTGCCCTGCATTCTCCAGGTCAGTGCTCTGCCTGCTCCTTGGCATCATCACTGAGTGCAGGGGACTGTGCAGATGCTGTGTTGTGTAACAACAAAACAAGCTCTCTGGGAGCCAGTACTGCCTCCTTTGTACTGGCATGCATGGTGAAGAAGGATGATTCATTTTTTTAGTGTACAACTCTGTCTTTTAGGTAGGGGGAGAAAGAGTTCAAATCAAAGTGCAACAGTGGTTTGAGTTTCCACAGGAAATTACTTGGGGTTATTAACATCTATTTTTTTTCCACTGTAAAATGATCTCTTCTCAAATGCTCTAATGCAAGGAGATGCTGAAAACCCTGCCAGAGCCCTTACTGCTGAAAGTCCCTATAATAGCCACAATTTATACTCTATCTCTGCTGCAGAAACCAAGGACAAAGCCTTTGATCTCTGTCTTTTCTCCTGGCCCGCTGTAGTTGCTGCCAGATATAATCGTCAGCACTGAAGATCTCAGGCTTTTTGCAGCACTCTGCAGAAGCTTTGATGGCTTTGGATGTACAAGAGCTGAGAAGCAGATCTCCTGGACATCTATTATGCAGTTGCTTGCAATTATATGGAAGTGAACTCAGCAACCCTGATGGTGCCTTCCTACAGAAAACCTGCGATGTGCCTCCCAAAGCACCTCCAAGCAGCCAGATTCTCTGGGGGTGCAAATCCACGAGGCAGGCCAGACCCTGCACTGCCTGTGACACTGCTCTGCACACACAGAAATGGGAGAGCAGTGCACCTGCTCATGGGTGCTGTGATTGAGAGGTACAAAAGCAAGTTCCTCCTATGTTCTTCACATCTGAGAGGGCTTTAAAAAACCTACTTAATGACATTCCTGAGATAATGCTTCCTGAAACCTGTTACACAGGCTTCTGTAGAGATCTTGGAGAGGGTTCAGATTCTCTCCAGTGACTCCTCCAGTGTTAGGACACTTGCCTCAAAGGTCCAAGTGAAGAGAGAGCTCCAGCTTTAAAGTACAGCTGTAAATTTAAGGACATATTCATCTGTATAAGATGGAGTTAAGCATAAACATTAATCAAGAACTTTCAGAAGTGGTGATCCAGTTGGCTTTTATCTAATAGCTTTTTGCAGATTGGGAGTGACCTCGTGGAGATCATGGGGTTGTGCTGTGCATGGACCATGGATTTAACTAATCTTTTGCACCCAAGTGACAACTATGGGATAATTCTTTCAAAGAAAGGTGAAGATCTGTTCATGTCACTGCAGAGTGTAAACATTGTTCCAGCAGGATTCATAGAATCATACAATGGTTTAAGTTGGAAGGGACCTCAATGATCATCCAGTTCCAACCCCCCTCCATAGGCAGGGACACACTCCCTGGGCAATCTGTGCCAGTGTCTCACCACCCTCGCTCTAAAGAACCCTTTCCTAACATCTAGTTTGAATCTCCCCTCTGCCAGTTTAAACTCATTCCTCCTCACCTTGTCATTACAAGACCTTGCCAATAGTCTCTCCTCAGCACTCCTGTAGCCCCCTTCAGATACTGGAAGGGCATTCCAAGGTCTCCTGGAAGCCTTCTCTTCTCCAGGCTGCAGAGCCCCAGCTCTTGTAGCCTGTCCACATAGGAGAGCTACTGCAGCCCTCTGAGCATCTTTGTGGCCTCCTCTGGACCCACTCCAACACTTCCATGTCCTTCCTGTGCTGGGAGCTCCAGAACTGCACACAGGACTCCAAGTGGGGCCTGAGGAGAGCAGAGCCAAGGGGCAGAATCCCCTGCCTTACCCTGCTGCCCACACTGCTCTTGATGCAGCCCAGCACTCAGTTGCTGTCTGGGCTGCACTCACACTGCAGGCTCACATTGAGCTTTTCCCAGACCCCCAGGTCCTCTTCCTCAGAGCTGCTCTTAGCCATTCTCCACCCAGCCTGGAGCTGTGCTTGGGATTGCCCTGACTGCAGGGATTATCTGCTGGTGTGTTGGTAACTCAAGAGAAGGCTCTGCATAGCATAGGGAGCACTGATTGAAACAACATGGCTGCGTCAGTCTCTGGGTATCCCGTGGGATACTGAGCTGTAGTTGCTTTCTCTCCTTGTCATCCACTTCCACTACAATAATACATTCCATCTACAGGCTCTGAACCAGCAGATGATAACTTTGAGCCTCTAAGTGTAGGATTAAGAAATGAATGTATGGCTCTCATCTGACAACACGTGTTTGGG
Source organism: Eubucco bourcierii (assembly GCA_013396675.1). NCBI lineage: Eukaryota > Metazoa > Chordata > Aves > Piciformes > Ramphastidae > Eubucco > Eubucco bourcierii. Next base: position 11,589 of record VWZE01008295.1, read on the forward strand.
ATCTAGCAAACCTCACCCTTGGGCTTCTCCAGAGCCTTCTCAATCTCTGTCTTCTCCAGGTGGATGCTGTATCAAGACCTCTCTGAACTTGGCAGAAGCTAAAATACTTTCCCAGTGCTTTGCCAAGTGATCATTTAAGTCTTTTCACTTCCTGCTGAGTAAGAATCTGATGAGAGCTGAGAATCTGAGAACAGCATTAGCCATGTGGTGACAGGCCACAAGAACATCACAAAAACCCAGCAACACTCATCTGGCCAGGCACAACCAGCACAACTGAGAGCAATCCCACCAGAAGGCAGGAGCTGTGCACCACAGCATCAGTAGGCTCACAGCTGAGGGATTTTAAGGACACAAAGGCAACATTTCATTCTTTCCTTACCTTGAAATACAAAGTTCATCTTAAATAACAAAATTCCACCCAGAAGGCACTTCAAGGAGGACAATCACTTACAGTGACAATCCCTAATAAGGAGCCTGTGCTTCCAAAGACTCACTACCTCCATTTGCCTGGCCAGAACTTCATTTTTAAGCCTGTCACAGCTGAAAGCAGCAACAAGAGCTGCCTCTCCATTTGCCAAGACAACAGCTTTCAGCTGCCCACCATATATACTCTGACCTTCACAGCCCAACAAAGGAGCACCAGCTATTCATGGAGCAGCCAAGGGATCTATACAAAAAGACACTGTACTACTCAAACAGCTCTCATGGTAGAGGCTGCCATTATCTACTTTCCAACAAGCAGACAATTTTGTTAGGAAATTCTAAAATTAAGTACTGAGCACCTGGGGGGGGGAAAAAAAAAATTCCCTTGAAATCAGGCAATAAAATGGAACCTGGAGTTGTCTTTTCAAGTGGTTGGGGATGTTTTTGTGCCTCCAGAGAGGAAATTTTGCACGTGAAGTACATTATTAACCATGTTCATATCAATACTTTCTAGGATATTACAAGAGGGGAAAAAAAAACCCCACACATGAGGATTAACAGATTTGGAGGTTCATAAAAGACAATCTGACTCCGTTTTTTGTGCAATCTGCCCCTGAGGACCAGTTCTGACAGTAATTCTGCACTGAGCTCTGTATTTGTGTTTGATTAAAATACATCTTCTAAAAAGGCACTTGCAAGTCCTTACTTAGACATCTGGAGAAATGGAATATTCACCACTTCTGGTAGCTTGTCACCCACACTGCTGAAAAATGTGCCTCGTGTACACAGACAAACAGGAAACATCAGCACTCCCAACTCCTGCATCGCCCCATTTCTAATTCTGATGGATCATGGTTGTCAGGTGCTCCAAGCCAAATTCCACCTGGAACTGTGAGCTCCAGCAACCCCTGTAGGGGTGCAGAAGTGCCTTGGTGCATGGCAAGAGCACTGAAGGGGATAAGAGCTTCTTGATCACGGAACAGGCTTTGCAGAATGACTTCAGGATGGAAAGTGTTCTGAGTTTAACAGGAGCAAGTTCCCATGGCTACATGTGAGTAGTCTACATGTTTAGGAAAACAAGTGTCTCACAGACTCACTAATGCTCAGCTTGCTCAATTAAACACTCTTCTGCTAGGTGGAAAAGGAGGAAGCTGAAATTAGATATTTATTAAACAGATTAAATAGTTTGCTGTTTCAAAGAATGTATCACCCTGTTTAGCTCTACCAGCTGGTATGAGCATCCAAAACTAACCAGGTAACATGGGGCAGACGCCAAAATTTCTTTCCCGTTCTCTTTCAGCCCTCTGTCCCGGCCAATGAAGGCAGAAACAAAACAGCACAGAGTGCAGCTTCAAAACAAAGAGGAGACAGGACTGGGAAAGTTGGGTACAGCCCAGTTCTCAGGGACGATCTGTCTATGCCAAATCCGGATCTTTCTTGAGGTCTGTGGCAGTCAATCCCCTTCGCTGCCATGCAGGCAGGATTTGGCCCCAGTAAAGCATCCGCCTGCATTCCCAGCTGCTGGGTCCAGCTGCCACGGAGGAATGCAGGGCTGCCGAGGGCACTGGCATGGGACCGAGCCCCAACCTCCAGTGAAGAGAAATTTCCATCTCAGCACCTGGATTTAAAGTTTCTCAGTGCAGTGGCTGAATATGATAAAGAAATCCCTGCCAGTGATTCAGTTTAGAGTCTTCTCCCTCACCAGCATTCAGGTCATGTTTGAGCCAGCTGCTTTGCTGGATATTACTCTAAGGATGAGGATAGGGTTTAAGGGTGAACTTTGTAGAGTGGGGATAAAGATTGGACTTGATGATCCTTGAATGTTTCTGTGATTTTTTTTTTCTGTGATTTCTGTAAGCATCTGGAGACCTTTGGAAAGAGACACATACAGAATTGCGTGGGAAAGCAGAGTTACACATCTCTCTCAACTTTGCACCAAACTACATCCTGGCATCCAGCACAAAATTTGTGCAGGGCTGAATCCTGCTCCCAGAAGTCAACAAGTGTTTCACCACTTTGTAGCATGCCATTGGGAATTAGATGACAGTTTACACAAAAGCACTCTGAGGAGGGATTAAAACAAGCAAACATATAGCAGTCATCTCAGCAGTCTGGGTGCAAGCAGAAATGTTTGAGGGCATAAAAGCCAGTTAAGTCCTATTGGAAATCAATGGGAGCTGAGGAAATGCAGCACTCCTGCACCACCGGAAAGCTGTCCTTTGGCTATGGATTGCCTTGATCTCTGCTCTCACTAAAATAAGACCGAGATGGAAGGTGCTGGCTGATCTTGCAACTGTCCCCAGATTTGCTATCTAACTGGAAAGAGTGAAATTCAGAAATACAAGCTATTTCCCCGGGGAAGGGAGACTCTTGCAGCCCCAGGTTTGCACCCACCTCCGTCTAAGCCTATCTCCGGATACATCTGAAACACCATGGGCTGAGCAGCACCCGGGCTGCCTCTGGCTCTGCAGCCCACAGAGATTGCTTTGACTCGAAGCGAAGCAACGACTCCTACCGCCGGCGAAGCCAGCCCGGAGAGAAGCCTCGCAGCAGCAGCAGCACGCCCGGAAAAACTTTTCGGGAAGCTCCCGCAGCTCCCATCTGCCTGCGGGGTTCGGTTCGTGGTACCAGCTCGGGGAGCCCGTACCCAGCCGGGCCCCCAGCGGGGCTGAGCGCGGCTCGGCGGCGACCCCCCGCTGCCTCCCCGCGCTGGCTCCGGACCCCTCCGCGCCGGCTCCGGCTGCCGCGGGGCCCCCGCACGGAACCTCCCCCTCCGGGACGGCACCTGCCAGCTCCGCTCCGCGCTACCGGTCCCGCACCGGGACAGCAGCGGCAGCTAGGGGGTTCTCCGCAGTCCCTCCGAAAGCAGAGTGGGAGAACCTCGGCTGGGCGGAGGGGGCAGCCGCAGCCCTCCCCCGGGGACAGCCCCGGCGGACGGCCCGGTACCGCCCTGCATCCCGCGGGGGGCGGAGCGGGCGCCGGTGGGGCCGGGAGCTGCGGGGCCGGGTGCGAGGCTGCGGGGCCGCCGCCGCCGCCTATGGAGCCCAACGGGACGGCGGCGGCGGGGGGCAACGCTTCGGCGACGGCGGGCGGCGGCGGTTCCCCCGGGAGCGGGCCCTTGCTTATCCCCTCGGCCTTCGGGACGGTGCTATCGGTGATGTACGTGGCCGGGGTGGCGGGTAACGTGTACACGCTGGTGGTGATGTGCCACTCGGCGCGCTGCGCCGCCCCCATGTACAGCTCCATCGTCAGCCTGGCCCTGGCCGACCTGCTCTACCTCTCCACCATCCCCTTCATCGTCTGCACCTACCTGGCCCAGGACTGGTACTTCGGCGACCTGGGCTGCCGCATCTTGCTCAGCCTGGACCTGCTGACCATGCACGCCAGCATCTTCACCCTCACCCTCATGTGCACCGAGCGCTACCTGGCCGTCACCCGGCCTCTGGACACCCTGAAGCGATCGCGAGGCTACCGAAAGGTCACGGCGGGGGCCGTCTGGTCGCTCTCGCTGCTCCTTACTCTGCCCATGATGCTGATGGTCACCCTGACCGAGGGGAGCAAGGCAGAGGGCAAGGTGAAGAGGATATGTGCGCCCACCTGGAGCATGGATGCCTACCGGACCTACCTGACTGTCCTCTTCAGCACCAGCATCATGGCCCCGGGAATCATCATTGGCTTCCTCTACACGCGCCTGGCCAGGACCTACCTGGAGTCCCAGAGGAACCCCCCACACAAGGAGAAGAGCAAGAGGTCCCCCCGCCAGAAGGTCCTCATCATGATTTTCAGTATCGTGCTGGTCTTCTGGGCCTGCTTCCTACCATTCTGGATCTGGCAGCTGGTCCGACTCTACAGCAACTCCCTGCAGCTCACCACTCAAACCCAAAAGTGCATTAACTACCTGGTGACCTGCCTGACCTACAGCAACAGCTGCATCAACCCCTTCCTCTACACCCTGCTCACCAAAAACTACCGGGAGTACCTGCGCAACAGGCACCGCAACTTCTACAGATTCACATCCTCCTTTCGCAAGAGGGGCTCCAACCTGCAGTGCTCCTGGGGACGGTCCATGTCCTCCAGCAACCAGTACGACTACAGCTCAGAAGCCCTGGGCATGGCCACGCTGAAGGACAAGTGAGGAAGAGAAGGTGCTCTGGAGACACCAGGACCGGGACCGTCTGGCCAAGGTAGGGCTTTGGGACCCCCTAGCCCCGAAGGGTCCAAAAAACTCATTTCAGGTGCTCATTCTATTTAGGGTCAAGACATTCTGTGAACCCAAGCACTATGAGATGCATCTCAGTTTTCATCTGGCTTAGAGCTGCCAGGGAGATCCTGCTGGGAGCCAGCAGGACAAATTCCTTAGGGGTTTGGGTGCAGAAGATGAGGTGGATACTTCATTCAGCTCTGATGCAAACCGTTACCATGCTTTGCTGAGTTTTGCCCAGCTCCGGTTCTGCACCATCTCTCCTGTGTGGTTTCTCAGTGCTATCTTCAGGCAACAGCTGAGTCACATCTGCAAAAGTCTGAAACTGTCCTGGTGTTGTTTAATTTAGCTGCAAGCCCTGGGTTTGTCCTAGACCATACACGTTGTCTGATTCTGGAGTGTGTAGAGAGACCTTTAAGCCTCTTTTCCTATTTCCTGTACATTATAGAGCACTACAGTTTTGTCAGGCTTAAGGTCTCTGTTTTAAAATTCATTGCAGCAGCATTTCAACTCCAAGCATTGAAAAGCCACAAGGTAAGCTGTCAGAAGCCACAGCTTTATCCAGGAAAAGCTTGCCATTTTTATAGATTTCTGCCTAAGGTCATCTGAATTTGCCACTTTTTTTTTTTTTTTAAGTTGGTCCCTTTCTCAACAGTTATCAGGGCTTGAAAAATTGAAAATTCACCTTGGAAAGAAAAAAAAAATATCCTAAAGTCAGTCAGACCTAAGGCTCAGAGGAAAATGACTGAATCCTATATCGTGAGCCTTATCATAAAGGGGACAAATTTATTCATGACATTTGTTCAAATGTATTTTGCCTCAATGTATTCTGCTTATTTTCTCCCCACTTTGTGTCTCATAGTAAACCTTCACCACAGGTACTAGAGATGCCTCCAAGCATCAAAACTAAGTGTAAACCTCAGTTTATACAATAAATAATGATTAAGAAGTGGACCATTATCAGATTTCCCCTTGCATGGTCTCTTTGCCCAGCTCAGGGTGTGGTATTTACCATGGGAGAGGCTCTGTACATGAGGATAAAGTTTGGTTCAATATTCCTCTTTCCTGTTCTGGGACAGATTCTAGGGATAAGTAAAGCACAATGGCAACTGCATGAACTATTGTCAGCAGCTAGTGATGCCCAGGGACTTCTGAAACAGCAGGTTAAGGAACAGTCATGTCCACTTTCATATGGCATACTCCAGCCACCTCCATTTGAGAGGAGTCCCACTCTGGCCCTGCTCTGTTACTGGGTTCCTTTAAGGCATCAATGTCTGGGTCCATTTGTACTAAAGCAGAGCACCCAACACCGCATCCAAGGACTGGGAGAAGAGAACACAGCACAGCCACATGCTAGATTATATTCACTCAACAGCAGGAAAATAACTCCTTCAGGGAACATGTTGGATAAAGCCCAGGGAAGCACACTGCTGTGCTGGGAACTGAGCATTCTTATGGATGCTGCTGTTGGGGTGTTTTTCTGGGAGGAGGAAATAAGTAACTCACCTTAGAATTGCTCATACTGCTTTTAAGCATGAGACAGTCTTGGAAATCCTCCTGCCCGCTGTTGTGTTCCATTATGGTGTAGACTGCCAAGCTGGGCAGTATAAATAGACCTGATGGTTGTGAAACAGGGGTTCTAACACACCCTCCATGCTGGGAACTGCCAGGCAGAGCGGGCTTCCACAGCTTTCAGGAACAACTTTTCAGGGACATTTCATTTTTCAGTTACAAATTCTGAAGTCATTGTTACTTTTCCTTTGCTTCCCATTTCTGAGGCTGGAAGTCACTCCCACAGAAGAATAACAGAGATAAGGCTCAGCTCAAAAGGCAGTGTGGAAAGGTTGGAGGTGTGCTGTGCCATCCTGCTGTCAGGCACATGCCATTTGCCCACCTCTAAGAAAAAAACACAATTGTTTCATTATGGTTATAGAAAGAAAAACTCAACCCAATCTGGATCCTCTCCTGATGTGTCTCAATTTCCATCGCTTGGCCTCAGGAGAAGCTCCTTGGAAGGCCACTTAGAGCATTAGGAAGCTGCTATAGGATGAATGATTACTGCATGTGAAACAGCCACAAGGCATAGTGCACAGCTGCACAGGTGTCAAAAAAAAATAATAAAATTGAGGAATAAAACTTTTACTTAAAACCCCCAAAGTTAAACATCTAAAGGCAATCAGTGTAAAAACATAGTTAATAATAAGAAGGAAAAGCTAAAAAGGAGTTGTGCCCAAAAAAAAAGGAATGAAAATGCAGAGCAGATGAGATCTACTCTCATAACCTAATGAGGGAATCAGCAAACAGAAGGGGTGGATTTGAGATACACTTCCCAAGGTACCCCAGAAGGGATCCTGCTCAGCCACAGGGGATGTCCCTTCCATGCCACATCACCAGAGCACTGTCAAAGGGCTGATGAAAGAGCATCCTGATGAAATGTGAGCTCTTGCCTGTTTGTCATTCACTGGGGCTTTCGACCAGGTAGTGCTTCAGCCTGGTCCCAGCCCAGCACTTCTCCTCTCTCCCAGTGTAAGGTAACTCAAAGGAGAGAAGCGGTAGATTCGATGACACCCACAAAACACACCCCTGGGGCAGAGGAGTGCCTGTTGAAACACGACACTGGCCACCAAGCAGAAGATGCTGCTGTGCCTGATGAATGATGGCTCCTCAGCAGCACAGGAACCATTACATGGTGTAGACCTGCATAAGGGCAACTCCTCAGGGGCCTCTCATACTGCTGGGGATCAGAGCTCAGCTCAGCAGATTAATTACATAAAAAATATCCCTCTCCTTGTCCCATCAGACCAGTTAAACTGACAGAAGCCAGAAGGTCTGACCTGCCTCATAAATATCCCACAAGAGCAGATGTTTCAGCTGAGTTCCTTGTGTCTGTAATTGGGTAATTCTGGACTCTTATGGGTGTGCTCATGTTTTGGAAATGAGGAGACAGACTTCATGAATCTCCCTTTAGCAACAAAACCAAATTAATTTGGTTGTTAGCTTTTTGAAGGGGATTGCTGCTGCCTGTCTGTAGCACAGACTTCTCTCCAGAGTTCTGTTCTAACCGTGAAGTTTACCCATAAAGGGTAGCTTTGTCTGCAGCTGACCCAGAGTGTTTTGGGAAGGGTGCTGGTTTGGGTTTGGTAGGATCTCACTATTTGTAAGCACATGTCCCTGCAGACTGTAAAGCAGCTCAGCCATTTCCTATGTGAAGTGAGAAAGGTATCACCTGTCCTCATCACTCAAAAGGATGAGTCAGGAGTCCCCAGATCACCAGATTAAAACCCAGACCTTTTCTCCACAACCAGAGGTGCTGCAAAAGTGAATGAATCATAGAATCATAGAATGTCAGGGTCTGGAAGTGACCTCGAAAGCTCATCCAATCCAACTCCCCTGCCAGAGCAGGATCACCCAGAGCAGATCACACTGAACCCATCCAGATGGTTCTTGAATATCTCCAGAGGGGGAGATTCCAGAACCTCCCTGGGTGGCCTGTTCCAGTGTTCTGTCTCCCTCACAGTGAAAAAATTATTCCTCAGGCTCACACGAAACCTCCTACGCCTCAACTTCTACCCAGTGGCCCTTGTCCTGTCACTGAGCATCACCAAGAAGAGGCTTGGACTCCATCCTCCTGGCAATGAAACTGAGAGAAACACACCGAGTGCAGCTAAGGGGACTTTGCAAACTGCCTGTCTTGTGAATCTGAAGCATCTCAGGTCAGGGCTGAAATAACAACAAGAAAGCCAGTTGGGAAAGTCAGCAAAACGTGGAGAGTTCCTTGAAAACTCTTTTACACTGGCTGTTCTACCTTCCAAGGCAGCAAGCTGTGTGTACCCTGGGATCATTTATCATACTCAAATCATTGTGATCCTGTGGCTTTTAATGGGTGAGGGTAATTACAAGTGAAGTTTTGCCGTGGGTTCAGTGACCCTGCTTTCAGCTAAATGGGAAATGATCATTTTAAGGCAAGCAACATCATGTTTCTTGTTTGATCAGAAACTGTCACTGCAAAACTCCATACAAGCTTTACAGAAAATAGTTTCATCACTAGGGAATCATTTCCAGACTGTGAAAAAAAAAAAAAAATGCAGCTTAGTGCTCTTTCCTGTCCTTAATCTAAGGTAGATTCTGCTGCAGCAGTGGCAGTTTTTCCACTTTCCCTTGAAAAGAGAAAGTGGCAGCCCTTTGTGGAACAAGTGAGGATGGTTGTTTTCAGCAGACACAGAAGAATCCAGCTGAACCTTACAGAAATTTTGCAGACTTTACTTTCAATCACACAGTTTTGCTGTCTTTCTCCTTGCTTTTTCAAACCAAATTTGCAATCAACACTCCAAAGCCCCACGTTACAATTTCATTACGAGGGTGAGCAAATCATGAACAATTTAACTTCTATTTTAGCAGTCATTCTGGGGGCTTAGTGTGTGACTGAATACCAGGGCAGGCAGCAAAACCAAGGGGATTTGCTGAGCACACGGTACCAACCACACAGCTTGCTGCCCAGCTGCACTGACCAAAGAGAACAGGCAGGGTGACCAAGTCCAGAATCTATTCCCCCATCAGCATGATGAGAGGAGAAGGTGTATAATCCTCATAACCCAACCCAACCCTCACATCCCATGGGAACAGATAGTGCAATCCCTCAAAATGCATCTTCCCCAGGAGGCTTGGCTGGTTGGGGATGCTCAGCTGGGCTCCTGGCATTGCATTTCTGAGTCACTCAGGGGCAGCAGCAATCTTCCAGCCTGAGGTCTCAGAAGAAAGTTTGCTTTTTGTTATATTAGGCTTTAAAAGATAACAGTTGCACAGAACCAGGGCACAACCTGCCTATAGGAGAGCACTTAAAGCACAATGTTACTACAACATGCAGGGGGGAAAGCCTGTTGTGAAGAGGGAACCTTCTTCGAAGTGCTAACTTCCCCCTCCTGTGTTTCTTTCTATGCTGAACCCAGACTAACTCTATTCCTGTCACACCCTCACTGCCAGCACCCACAGAAACACCCAGAGCTGGATGACTAAGCGGAGTTTAGCTCAGCTGGTGGTTTTTTTTTTCACCTTACAATAGTGGTTGCTGCTGTTAGTTTCATCTTTCCAGGGAAAGGGAGAGATGTGCAGTCAGAAGAAATATATCACTTGGTCTCCAAAGCCAGAGCTTCACAGGATCGAAGTACACTTTAAAGTTATTGTTATTATCATGATACAAAGTATTGCTTTGCCCTTGTTTGGGAATGTATCTAAACCAGAGCAGAGGGAAAGTAACAAAATACCATGGGGTTGGATGAGTTTTGTGAAAGCAGACAGAGGAACTCACTTGGTCAAACCTCTGGCAGGCAACGAGCTCCTGTCAGGCACTCAACACTGAAAGAAGTCGTGGAGGTATGTTAAAACCCTATGTGGGGCATATATTTAACAGGGTTTCTTTTTTAAATTATAAATCTTTCTTCCCAGGAATCCATCTTTCTGCCCAGACCAAGTTTCCAGAGTGGTGTACATCACCTTTGGGAGGGGCAAACCTCATCTTAGCAGGTTTTGGGTGCTCACAATTGAGCTTTGTGATCTGTGGCCCCAACTAGAGCCATCTTATCTCCAGAGAAAAAGAGCCCAAAGGGAGATACCAAAGCAAAACTGCTGCAACATTTTTCCTTTTTTCCCCACTGAGGGGGAAAAAAAAAAAATAAAATTTTTNAGGAAAGGGAGAACGAAATCCTTAAGAACTCTTCTGCCATTGGAGCTCTGCTTTTCTGGTTCTCTCCATTTACAACTTCAATTTCAGTTTAAGTGAAACATTTTTGTAAATGGCAGAAATGTTTCTACAGTGCAAAACAAGGCGAAGAGCTGAGAAGCATTTATTAGAGAAGGGTGAAGTTTAATATTGTGGAGGATCCCACTCAAACCTCTCCACCTGGAGGGAAAGTAGTAACTAAGTTTGGGCAACATCAAGCCAGGCAGCAGTACTAGCTGTGCTTGGCAGAGGATGCAGCTCTGAAACCAAAGTGGTGCTGGAGGAGTGAGTTCTGCAGAGTTTGCTTCACCTTGTTTAGGGCCAGTGTCTCGCTGAGGTGTCATTAGCCTTTCCTTGTGCATTCCTGTTAGGGTCTTGAATTCAGCTCCTGAATTTTTAACTAAACCCAAACATGATTTCATCCAAACAAAGCAAGGGAGATTCCTGAAGCTAAATGTGGTGTGTCCATAAACACAGCCTTTTGGAGACACTTCCAGCTTCGTCTACGTGCTCCTGCAAACCTCACCAAGGATGGAATTCACCAGGGATGAAATTCACAACACTTCTACACCTTTTGGGTTGGTTTTGTTTTTTTTTTAAATAATTCCCTGCCATTGGAGAAGCAAGAGGCTGGCTTTTGAAAGGAGCCTCCCAGGAAGAGGCCCTACAGAACAATTACTTCTCAAGTGAAGCTGAACTTACCTTTCAAAAATCTGGAAAGGTGGAGAAGGAAAATTAACTGTGATGTGGTAATGCTGAAGGGGAGAGACTGCAGCACTCTTGAAGGCAAACAGAGTGAGAGGACACCCAAATCTTCAGGGACATGCAGGACCCAGCAGATCAGCTGTGCACAGCAGTTGGCAGTACCAGCTCCTGCAGCATCCTCCCTTTGGGGATCATGGGCTGCCAGCCAGCTGCCAGCATTCCATGACTCCAAATCCCAGTAACCTCACAGATTTAAATTGAGTTTCTGATTTTTCCTCATAGCAGATTTTCTTTTTTTCTTTTTTTCCCTTTGAGGCTATAGAAGGGAATATCTTGCAGGAATGGCATTGTTATGAAACCAGCTGGAGTCCTAGTTACCTCCAGCCATCTCATTTTGAGAGCAGGTTTCTGCCCCCCAGGCAGTGCTCAGATCAAGGAGCCGTGCCAGGGCAACACAGGTAGCCTGCAGCACCTGCTGGCATCCTGCCCCACCACAGCACTGCTTATCTGATCCCATACAAGTGCATATATTTCTCCTCCTTCACGTCAGCTGCTGGTGGGGACTCATGGACCATTCATCCTAAAAGCACTGCTGCTATTGATAAGTATCCCAGGCAGACTAGAGCAAGGCAGATGTTAAAATCCAGAGATTTATGAGGGGTTTGCTGTTTGCCTGTGATGGTTTGGGAGTTCCCCACCCCCTACTGCAGGGCTCTGCAGCAGGACCTCGACTGCCTGCACAGATGGGCAGAGTCCAACGGGATGGCATTCAACAAGTCCAAGTGCCGGGTGCTGCACTTTGGCCACAACAACCCCATGCAGAGCTACAGGCTGGGGTCGGAGNGAAATATACAAGGTAATACAGAAACACAATCCCCCTCCCAGAAATCAAAGTCCCCAGAAGAGGCTCCCAACCACCCTTCCACCTTCTTCCCACCCCTCTACCTTACCCTAGGGGCTGCCTTACGTGCAAGGTGAGTTTGGAGGATGGGCAAGAGGGTTAGAAGCAGAGTGAGGAGTTGGGTTACACAGCAGAAGGCAGCAGACACAGCAGCTTCCAGAGAGAGACTCTCTCTTATGTTTATGTCCTTGTTTTTATACATCTCAGCAAGCCTGTGAGTGGACACCACCATTGTATTCTTTCCACAGCCTATAATCTATTTTTTTTTTTCATTCAAATATACCAACTGGCCTCAAACCAGCACAGTGCCTATCAAGGCAGCACCCAGCACCAGCACTGGGGAAAGGTCAGCTTACATGGGGGAGGTCAGAAGTCCTGCCTTCTCCTACAGACTCTCCACTGGTTTGCACAGTCACCTCAGGGAAGTTCTTATTCCTGTGTCACTGGTCACTAACTGCCTAGAAATCAACAGAACTATTTCCATCACCTGTTTTAAGATGTCAGTGATGTGCAAAAAAATGTTTTGGGACACTTGGATAAGAGATGCTAGGTAGGGATAGGAAAAGCTGTCTTTGAAGAGAGAACTTTAGGTTTGGGTTAGCTGTTAACAGTTGAGTAGAGGAAACATTTCTCTACCAGAATAACTCCTCTGGGTTTGAATAATGACAGTCAGTCATCAAAGATGATCACACAGCCCCCAGCAATGGCAGCTGTGCCCAGTTGGCTTCACTGCCAACACGGCTGAAATGAGTCTCCTGACAAAAATGTAATTTCAGTGCTCTCTAGAGCCCCTTCTCAGGTGAGAAACAATAGCAGGAGATACAGTAGGGAAGTAAAATCTTTCTTCTTTACCTCCTGGGAGCCTCTTCCTCACACCATGTGTTGGGAGCCCTGGCATCAGTGAGGTCAGTGGAGCAAGACATCCCCTCCAGGGACAGCCTGTTCCTCAGCCTGCTTTGGATACTGGTGCAGAGGAGGCTGAACAGAAATAATCATCCCAATGCTCATTACCCATTTGCCAAACACAGCAGAGCTTCTCTGTCATTTTGTTGTTGGCATCTCTTTTAGAATGATTAAATCTGTCGAGGAACCTCTGCCTGCCTGAGGCACAGCAGCAATCATTCCCAATAGCACAAGCAGAGGAAATAGCAACCCAGTAACTTCGCCTGGCTGCTTTCAGTTGTTTGTTTGAATACAAAGGCACAGAGTTTATTACTACAAACAGCTCTCAAACTGCAAAGCACCACCTGCATCTTTGCAGCAGCTTCTAGACCAGGATGAGAAAGTGGAAGCTCCACAACCTGCAGCACCCAGTGTTGGGGGGAAAACTCCTTGCAGGTCTGGCTTAAATGGTGGGGACCACAGTGGAGAGATGGGCGCAGAGCTGGAGCATCACTTAGGCCTTTACCCATACCTGTATAAGTGAATATTTTCTCTACCAGGCATTGAGTATTAAGCTCTGGTATTCACAAAAAACATCCTCTAAGAAGTCTTGGGTTTAATCCAATAAAAGACAAAAAAGAAAGAAAGAAACAAACGAAAGCCTCTCTATATCTGTAACTTCATGGTCTTGGGAAACCATTTGTGTACTGCCAGCTTATGTCCTTACGTTCACAGCTCCAGAGAAGCTCTGTAGAAGTAGCACAAGAGGGAGCTCAGGCATGGGGAGCAAGGCTTCAACAGCCATGCTACTGCAGGCTGTGACAGACAGTGAAGGTGTCACACTGCATTGCTCATTAATCTTAATGAGAGCACTGCTTTAGGCTGGGAGGCACCTCGGGAAGGCAGGGCTACATCAGCTCCATGCTGCCTCGAGTAGGACAATTTTATACCTGGCATGGAAATAGGCCAGGGCAGAGATGGGCACCCTGGGAGGAGTCCTGAGGAAAGTAGATGCCTAGGCCAGGGCAGCATTTCCTGGAGTCTCAGCTACAGCCAGGCTCTGGCGCTGAGCCAACGTTCGATCCGACAGCCACGTGCCCTGTTCCAGATGTAGCCAAGCCCCAATTTGACTTCTCTGCAAATCCTCCCTCATCTTGTCCTGCCTCCTGTGCTCACACAAATCCAGCACAGGAGCCTCCCAACTCCACAGCAAGCATCAAACCCTTGTGGTGCAGGGTGAGGAGGTAGAGGTGGCATGGGGCAAGAGCAGCTGTGATAGTGTCAGGACACAGAAAGAAAGAGAGAATCCTGCTGGCAGGAGAACCTTAGCTTAGAGCTCACAAAGAAGCATCAAAGCAGCATCATAATAGGCATTTTTGTCTTCTGTCACATAGGTCAGTAAATGTTTATCTGGGCAAGCTCTGAGGCATGTATTTCAGACTGGCTGTGGAGGGTCTGTGGGGAACTGCAGACTTCATCCCAGGACCTGCCTAACGATCACAGACAGAACCTCCTGCCCACGTTGGAGAGATCATGGATCAAATGTGGCTGTTTAAGTTATTGGTTCAGTAGAAAGAGCTGCTTCTTTTCAGCACGTTGCTGTCTTTTGATGTTCTCATGTTAATCTTAGCCCCTTTTGTTTTTTCTGTCTGCATGTTCTGTCCTTTCTCTGCCTTACATTTACTTCTCAGCAACAAGTTGCAGTTTCTCCTGGGGACTCTGCTTGCACCCTGCTTTGCTCCACAACTAAAACCACCAACCAGCAGACTCTCTAACACCCCAGTGAGAGTTTTGAGGCTTGGGGGAAATTTCACACCTCTCCAATTTCAAACCTGTTGTTCCAGGTTGCCCAGGAAGAAGGCAGAAGTCTCTATTGATCTCCACAACCTAATCAGAACACAGGCAGGTTTCTGCATGTGTGATTGTTGTAAGCAAATCCTTCAGCTACATGAGGGAGGGTGCATCTGCACAGCCAGGAGCATAATCTGACAAACATTTACTTTACTGCTCCAGTTTAAAACTCCTCTGTCCCCTCATTTGGGCTGGTACCTCTGGTTTTTGCAACCTTATGGGTTTAAAGGATTAAGCTGGTTTAGTTTGTAGAGTTGTTTGGCTTTCTTTTTTTTTTTTTTTTTTTTTTTTTAAATTTTTATTTCATTTTCAGATTTTCCCAATCAAGCCAAAAATTATGACTCTTGTCCTGCTCAGATTCACCATCTGCCCCCAGGCATCTAAGCCAATACAACTGATGGGCCGTGAAAAGAAGTGATTGTGGAATGACATCTTCAAATTGGTTTTAAAAATAATAGGAGGAAAGCATCAGTGCAGTTGAGCTTGTTCTTGTTTAAGTATCACTCAGATGGATAAATGGCTGAATTCACCAGCCAGCTTCTTTTACCCTGCTGCAGCTAGAAATATCTGTGAGACCTCTGTGCTTGGATGAGTTGGGTATTACCTTCTGCTTTCTCCTTTCTGGTCAGCGAGCAAGGCTGCGCCTTCCCTTTCCAGAGATGCACATTAGCCTCCCCAGGAGGCTCTGTAAAGCTTTCTGAGGCAGAACAACCATAGGCAACCCTTCTACCTTTGCCAGAGCACACATGAAGACACAATAGTGCAGCTTCAGTCCACAGTAATAATATTTATGAGGACTCTTCAGTCGGGAAGGGACCACACACTCATGTATCAGCATAGGGGAGCAGTTTTCCTTACTGGGGACTTTCTCCTGTTCACTTTTCACACTGCATGGACTTCATTTCCTGGCACATTAACAGCTGGTGGTTTGGAAGGCTGCAGTTGGTAAGGGCAGTGCCTGGCATGGATAGTAATTACTTGCTGAGCTCATTATAATTGTACAGTTATTGAATAATTTGGAAAGGCAAGCAAGGGGAATATTTGCCTAATTGAGAGCTCATTTAATCACTGCTAAATTTAGATTTCCACAACAGGGTTCACATTCCCCAGATCTGAAAAACCTTTGCTTACCCACATTGCTGGGGGAAGCAGGAATGCTTTCTCTCTGGACTTATAGAACAGAATAGGAATAGAACCAAGCAGGTTGGAAGAGCCCTCCAAGAGCTTCCTCAGTCCAACCTACCACCCAGGCCTATCCAATCAACTAGACTATGGCACTAAGTCACAGCCATTAACCCATCCAGGCTTTTCTTGAACACCTCCAGGGACNCATGGCCATTAACCCATCCAGGCTTTTCTTGAACACCTCCAGGGACAGTGACTCCTCCACCTCCCTGGGCAGCCCATTCCAATGCCAATCACTCTATCAAAAACTTCCTCCTAACATCCAGCCTAGACCTCCCCCAGCACAACTTGAGACTCTGTCCCCTCATTCTGCTGATGGTTGCCTGGAAGAAGAGACCAACCCCCACCTGATGACTTCAGAGTGGCAGCTGCTCTTCACCTTGTGGTGTTCAGGATGTTGGTCCTTATTTCCTTCTAGCTCTAACCTGCCCACACTTGGCTTCATGGCATTGAGATCTCTCTGAAGCTGCCATCAATCTCCAGTGTGATGTTTAATTAGAAACTAACCTGTAAGTGCTCAGGCACTTTTGGGACCAAATTCTTGTCTGATAAAAAGATTTTTTAAAAAAAGATTTAAAAAAAGACATTACAGACAGAATAACAAAATAACAAAGTACAAGCAGGAGCAAAGCTTTCGAGCCCTTATCATTTATTTAGTGCTGCTGATCTGATACAGTAGCTGGGCACATGTTTCTTCTCTTTGAGGTATTTGATAATTTAAGGCTTAGGAAGCAAGTTTATCACCCAGGGGATGCTTTCTGGAGTCTGGACTAACTTCCAGGGGCTCTGGGGAGTCTGCAAGGCAGTGCTCAAGGCAAAAATGCATTTACAGCTTATTGTCTTGTCTTTACTGTTCTGCCAAGAGTATCAAGTATCTGCACGAGAATTCAGGCAGGCTGGGAACTGAAAGGATTTTATTTGAGGACTTTTGGGGAGAGTTCTGAGAGAAGGATTTAAATGGGAGATAATGATTTGACTTGAATGGAACAGCTTTAAATAATGGGTTAATAGATTTAATGGAGTTAATGAGTCTTTTGCTTTGGATTTCTTGTTTAAGTGCTTTCACCCTTTGCCCTATCTCAATTTAACACATTATATTCTTCAGGCACAGTTATCAGTCAGGTGTAATTACCCCTGCAGATATGGCCATAGGATTTGACTGTCGGCTGGCACATGCTAGTGAAAAGGATACCCTCCTCCCACTATGGAAGTCAACCACAGATGTTCAGAAAGGAGGCAGAAGAAAGCAAAGCCTTGAAACTCTCACTGACCCTGGGCAGATTTATCCTCTTTGCACTTTCAAAGTGAAAAATGTGTAGAGGCTCCAAGAGCTCTTCTAATCCTGTCTGTAGCAGAAAATAAAGAGAAGGAAGAGCCTGTGCTAAACCTTCATCTTCACAGTAGGCTTCAGAACAGACTAAACTTATGCTTTTCTGTTAAAGAGAAGACATTAGACTAAGCCAGATTTTGTATGTGTGGGGACCTCCCAGTCCTTTTACAAAGGCAGCTGTGAAATTCTTGCATTTTTCTTTAAGTCCTGCAAAACACAAAAATAATTAGACCAGGTCTTTCAGAGCAAACACTGCAAGGTAAATTCTCCAAAACAGAAGAGCTGTCAAAGCAGGCTGATTTTAAATCCTGACAACCTTGACAGCCTCCTTGCAGCAGCATGCAGCCATGTCCTATCTGCAGTTACCCATGGTTACAAGATTGTTGAATGAAACGGAATCAAACCTGTTGAGGATTGTCAGCTCCAAACCAGGCAGGATAAATGACCTGGGATGATAACGTGACAAGGGCTCCACTGGGTCCCTAATTGAGTATTTTGCACTTGTCCATTCTGAGCCTGGACTGCTGAGGAGATGACAAACTCCTGATATGATCTAGTTCTTTTGGTTTGTTTGATTGTGTTTTTACCAAGAGGGTAAGGCAGCTCTTCAAGAGATCCTGTGATTTCAAGTAGAGAAGTGTTATGAGATCCTCTCCCTGTCCCCAAGGAAGAAGAATCAGCATATGGGCTATAATTAGGGTTTGCTCTTCAATTAGTAATTTTGCTAAATTAATAAGGCTGAGATGTCTATTTTAGCAAAATAATTAAATCATCAATGAAGTAGCTGCCTTAAGCTAGGCAAGTGACTTTGCTTCATGCTCCCCACCCCATTAGTTTCACAGCACTAATTATATCATGCCCTGGAGGGACGATGTTCCCGTACTTGGGGCGGTTTCCACTCCCAGAGCAATAGTTTTTAGGAAGCATGGCTGAGCTAGGAGCTGGCTGGGCACACAATACTGCTTGCCATGGGCAGGTGTCCCAGTTCCTGCTGCCACCCACCAGGGACATGGTGTGGCTTGAGTCTTGCTGCCAGCTACCCACCCAATCCTCCTACCCATCTTGCCACCTACCCATCTCCTGACATGTCCTGCTTTAAAGCAAGGCTTTATGCAAAGCTCATCGAGGTCCAGAGGAGCTGTAAATAAACAGGAAAAAAAGAACAATCTGCTTCAGACATTCAGCCTTGCCCTTGCACTCCCTGGTCCTTGCTGCTGGGCATCTCTCTGGCTTCCTGCTGATCTCATGCCCTTAAGTTTTCTCCTGAATTTCAAAGGGTACTGTGCTGGGAAGATGAGAACAGCAATGCTGCCAGGAGTTTTTCTTCCTGATAGATCTCTGGGTAGCACAGCAGGACAGTATGAATTTTCTACTTCTCCAGTCAGCCTCCCTTCTTTAGTGCTACCCAACGAGCTACAAAAAGTCAAGCACCTCAGAGTCCTGTCAGCAAAGGATGGCTGGAGAAATGCTGCAAAGTGATCTCAACTCTCAACACTAAGTGACACATCTCTAAAATCCTGTTTGTCTCTTCTTGTGAAGGGACTCCACACTCTGCTGAAATCCCTGGGCCATCAGTTTTACTTTTCCCTGTCACATGTACCCATGGGACATCGATCCCCATCAAGTGTCATTGGGGATGCAAGACCTTGCTGTTACCTGGCATCTGTGCCTTCTCACAGCAGGAGGCCTCATGCTTCCCATCATGTAATGCCTTGTAGAGTCCCAAAAAAAGAGTTCAAATGTAATCAATCTCCCATTCTGTCAACTCTTTTTTGCTGCCACCACCTCTCTTAGAGCCTTCAGAACTGACAGATGTGTCCTCCCCCTCCCAGCTGCTGACTGCATTTTGGACTTGCCCATCAGAGTCATCATCAGCTTCTACCATACCCTGAACCTCTTCCTGGGGTGGTCTCTACCACCCACTTTGTGAGGGGCCAAGGAACACAAGAGGGGTTTCTTGGCTTCCTACACAGGACTGTAGTCACCATTCTTTAAAGCATCAGCTTTACAGCCTCTTCCCAACATAAACTGGACAAATTGATGGAGTTCTGGCCCTGAAGATAAACACCCTCTCTGCTGTTTAGAGTAACTGTCTCCTAAAAGGAGAAGTGTGTGGCTGAGCTGACACCCTTGCTGCTGGGGAGCTGCAGCAGAGTACGAGAGGTGCTTGCAGGCTGGTGGCACTACCCCAGCAGAGACCTTCCCCTGCTATCAGACATGAACAGAAGCAGTCTGTAAGGAGAGTTAAAGCTAGAAAGAGCCTGTATGGTTAACTCAGCCTCAAATTAATTGGCAGAGATTCAGAAGAGTAGCAACTCTCACCCGAGTCCCTTGTTAGAAGTTCTAAGGCTGGTTTAAGCCTGAGCCCAAATACAGAGGTTTGATTTTAGGAGCAATAGAGCAGTGCTGTAAAAAGTTCAGGTTGGTGGAGTTTTTAAGAGTCAAATTAGTTTCAGCTTTTTACCTGTTTAGGAATGGTAAACCCTGGTGTGGTTAGGAAGCATTCTTGGCTATTATCTCCAAAAAGAATTTGAATACTTATGGTCAGACTAGTCCTTTTGAAGGAGACTGAGATTAGATAAGCTCATTCAGTCAGGTATTCTTTCCACACCTGCATGCTTCCCAGCAAAACAATATTTCTCAGTTTCAAGGCAATTGATTCAGAGGCAGATTTTTATTGTTGCCCTGATACAGACCTGAACCACTGCTCCATGAGTAAAGCTGGCTCAGATGTACTTGTGGTGTCCTCACCTTTCAGGGGCTTGGACACAAGAAGATAATAATTGCCTCTTCAGTGATACAGTCCAGTGGTGCTGAACTACTCAGGACACTTTCAGCAAGTGTGCTGTGACTGCTAGAAATCAAAAATATTTTTTAGTTTTAAAAGATTTTGCACTATTCTAGTCCTATTCCTATTCTCCAGTCCTATTCCCACCTTCAACCTCTCCACAGCACAAACAAGCCAATACCAGTGCTTAGGAAGCAGCTATGGGTGTCTGGAGCAGGTAGTGACCACAGCCTCTGGAGGCAGGTTAGTCATCAAGCTGAGACTTCTCCTCTGCTGCATGACCCTCTCCTGTGTGTCTGCCCACAGCCAGAAGGAAAGAAAACTACAGTTCAGTAACCCTGTTCAGGTGATGGGGAGGGGAGAGGCTGACAGTGACATTTTCAGTTAATTGGTCCATTTATTCATTCACTCCTTTTCACTCAGTAAAAACAACCTTTAAGGTTCAAAGGTTTCTTTCAGTTCTGCCAAAAGGCCTAATGAGAGGATATTGCTGTTCCTAATGCCCCTTGTCATGTTTGTAACTTTACTGTTCAAGCCCTTAGAGGTGTACACACGACAGCCCTATTGCACCCCCTGCTCCAGGGGAGTCAGGTGAAGAGCAGCGCTGCTGTCGGACACCTTCACTTCTGCCTCCCTTGGGATCCTGCAAATCACAGAGCTGGCCAGATCTGAGGACAGAAGATTTAATTTAGACCTGAACATCTCTCTCTATTCAATTCAGCTCTGGACAGGCTTTTGATTACTGCCCTTCTGTGCATGCTTTATGGCAGAGCTATTTAATTTAAGGAGAATGATTAGGAAAAGGGTCACTTATAAGGGGCCCACTCCAAAGCCTAGACAAAAATCAGCTCCAAGGTCAAGACGTGTTTAACTTCCACTGCAAGTGATAACTTTTGGAATTCACTGACTCACAACCCACCTGGAGGTGCTGAAAGCATTTAGAAAACAAAAGTAAAGCAAGCTCAGGTTCCACTTGTTGAGCTGAAGATACCAAGGCTAAAGGTAGCAGGCAGCCAGCTGCAAAGGGCCAAAGCCAGAATCAAAGGAAGGTGCACAGTTTGGAACTAGGGAAGAGTCTTGCCCTTGGAGAGCTCATCCAGAAAGGCTTTCAGTTACAAGCTGTCTATGCTCATATGGAGGATAAAAAGTGGTTACACAGATACTTCAGGGATAAAGTGATGATCACTGAGAGCTGAGTGGCAGGTTCCATCAAACAGGGCAGAATTAACTTTCAGCTTGCCAAGAAGCCTTATGAAAACAAGAGATAAGGCAGAGCATGCTATAGTTCTTTAGGCTAATTCACAAGGAGCAATAGACACTCAGCACTTCACAGAGGCTCTCTTAGCCAATTTTTTTCAGAATTCTTTCTTGCTGAATGAGGCTAAGATGATCAATGCATGCCAGAGCCATCTGTGGTTCAGAAAGGAAATAACTCTTCTGCTGTTCTTGGAACGTTCGCTTGGATTTCCGCACAAGAGACTTGAAAAGGGAGACAAGAGTTGGGCTTCTTATCTTTTTTTGTTTGTTTGTTTGTTTCAGGGAGAGAAGAGGGTAGTTGGTTATACTTAGATTTTTATCCCCCCTCAAAGAGCCCTGACTTCCAGCAACATTTCCTGGTTTTATTCTTGGAATTGAGACAGGCTGAAGAGAGTGCACAAAGCTACACATGAGCACGTTATAGCGAGCCAGTTCACATGTAAACACTGTGTAAGGGTATCTGGATGGAGAAGGAATGTGAGGAATTCTATATTAAAAACAAAGCCATCCTTATTTACTGGGGAAAGGAAAGCTGTAAAGGATAAATTCAAGTGTACCAAGAACTGCAACTGAGAAGGAAACAAAACCAGATTTCCCTGACAGCTCTCATTATCAATGCCTTTCACTTCAGCTACCCTTTTTAGTGCACACACCATGTGCTACAGCTGCAGAAAGTACCCTGCTGAGATACTGACTTTGCAAATACAAAGAAAGAAGACATGAAGCTAAATCTCTGTTATCAATGCCAATTAAAATCTCTTTTGCAGCTAGAGTATTTCTGTCCTTGCAGTTCATTAAGATAGAGCTTAGAATACTTCAGGTGGACATGCCCAGGAAAATCTCAACAGAAAGGAGCCTTTCCAAACCCTCAGGTGATTTATGGGGAATTAAGTCTCAATGGCTCCACAAACAAAAATTTATAGGTGAGAAATGCCAGGAAGTCCACTCAGAAGTCACTGAAGATAAAAAATTAAACTCAATTACATGCTCCAGGACCGAAAGCTAAGTTTACACTCAAAGCCTAGCTTGATCACATAGCTCTTAATTTTGCAGAAGTCCCAAAACTTTTGAATGGAAAGCTAGTTTTAAGAGTAGTTCCACTGCACAGATGTCCCCAAGAAGCTTCACTCAATCTCTTAGTAGGGATCCAAGTTCTGGATTGCTCTATCATAGAACGGTAAGGTTGGAAGGGACCTCAAGGGTCATCCAGTTCCAACCCCCTGCCATAGGCAGGGACACCTCCCACTAGCACAGCTCACTCAAGGCCTCCTCCAACCTGGCCTTGAACACCTCCAGGGAGGGAGCAGCCACAACCTCCCTGGGCAACCTGTGCCAGTGTCTCACCACCCTCACTGCAAACAACTTCCTCCTAACATCCAGTCTAAATCTCCCCTCTGCCAGTTCAAACCCATTGCCCCTTGTCCTGTCATTACAAGACCTTGTCAATAGTCCCCCTCCAGCCTTCTTGTAAGACCCCTTCAGATACTGGAAGGCTACTCTAAGGTCTCCTGGGAGCCTCCTCTTCTCCAGGCTGCAGAGCCCCAACTCTCATAGCCTGTCCTCATAGGAGAGCTGCTGCAGCCCTCTCCAGCTGTATTTTCTGTTTCACCCTGGGACTATTTCACACAAGCAAGCTTTATCTTTCCTTGTGAAGAATTTTACTTTCAAAATACAAACAAAGGTTCTTAGACACCTGGTAGCAAGTACACTACCAGGTACAAGGCTGTAAATTTAATGTCAGCACTTAGCCCAAATTCACACTAAGCATGGGCTGACCTTTCTTTACTCTGCGTGAAGCAGAAGGGCTCTTTACAAAGGTTCTCACACAACTGAGAAACATCATTTGGTGATCAATTAAAAGCACTCATCTGCTTGGCAGCTTAGCATCAGATTTATGTGAGTGTAACAGAACAAATCCTGCCCTCAGCATAATCAGAGTTCTAAGAAACAGAGCACTGCATTTCCCAGTAGCAGCAGAGAGGCTGAACCCGAAAAAAGACAGACAGTAATGAAAATATTTCAAGTTCAGAATGACCTGTCAAGAACTGGGAAGAGATACTCTTGATAAAAAAAAAGTTTTTCAGGGGATTTAAGTGCACTAAAATAAATTAAGGCAAGTTTATTTCTAATCATCAGTGAATCTGCAAATTCCACTCTGCCTTTCTGCAATTACTGTTTCCCTGCTGCAGGCTACGTTCAGAATCTTTTAGATTGCACTGCTCTTCCTCATTTGCTGTTTTAATGTCTTTAGAGATTGCTTTTAGCAGTCCAAATGTTGAAGCTTCAGACAATAATCTTGGTTGGTACTGAGGCATAAAGCATATTGCTATATTATATTTCTTTCAAAGGATGCCTCCCCTTAGCAGGTAGAGTAGGTACAATTTTTCCTCACATTGTATTTGGCAGGTTTGGTCATCATATTGAACACATTCCTGAGGCTTAAAAGACTCCAAAAGACAAATACCAACTTGATTTTATTTCTGAATGACAGTCACTTCCTAGTGTGAGAGATGCACTGTGTTCAGGAGATACAACAACATACAGGATCTTCAAAAGATGCAAATCCAAGAGAAAATTAGCTGAGACTTCTCTCTTGGCCTAACAGGATCTTGTTGAGCAGAACTTCACAGAGGGCAGCTCTGAAAGTTTCACTGTCAGTTAGTGCAACTCAAGGCTTGCCCAACAGAATTAAGCAAACACTAAGAAGTGGTAAAGCAATTTGTGTGGTGCAGAGTGCTGACAGGACTTAGGATGAAGCTGAGAAGCTTGGAACAGAGGGCCTCACCTTGGAGAATCCCAACCCAAATCCACACAGCTCCATCCTCATTTTAGTTCCACGGCTTCCAGGAAGTTTTGTGGAAAAGGTCCTAGGTTTAAATCTCAAGGTAACATTAGGAATCAAGTTTTAAGTCAGTAGAGCAGTTGTTGGTGAGGTTGGTCATCCTTCACACATCCTCCACTTGGGTGCAATGCAGATTTCCTGGAATTAACAGACTTTGAAGCAAATATTCAGAACACAAGACACCAACTGACTTTATTGCTTCCTAGCACCCAGCCATTTTAACAATGCCTCCCTGTCAGCATGGACAAGGAAGCTTTTTTTCAGGTTTGGGCACAATGAAATGAAATTACAGAAGACTACTCTGGCTGGTGTGCCAGATGAGAGCACTCAAAATAGAACAAGTCCAGGTGTCCTGTCATCATTCCTCATTATACAAATCTTCAGTACAATCATCTAACACTTCTTTCCATGAGAGCACATTGAAAAAAGTGAAAGCTGTGTGCATAAATTTTTTTTTTTTTAAATAAAGTCAAAAAACACTTCCAGATTTTCAAATAATTTCATAGAAATTACACAGGCTATTAATAAAACAAATCAGAATCTTCAGATTGAAGATTTACTGGGGAAATAAAACAAATCAGACTGAGGGGGAAAAAAAGATTTTTTTTAGATTAGATTTCATACCAATTGGCTGACCTGCAAAACCCTCTGACTGCAATAAGCAAGCAGCTGGCAAGATTACACATCTGTTACTTTGTCTGCATCCCCTCTCTTCTGAAATCCTTGCAATGTATTATCCAAGGAACACCACAGACTTATGGTCCTATTTAATAGTTTTCATAGTAAACTTAGAAAGAGAAACCCGAGCAGAGCTACTGAGAAGCCTCCTGAAACAGATAAAAGAGCGTTTTGGACAAGATAAAACATGGTCTTTCACAAGACAAGATTTGTATCAACACAAGAAACCAAGCTTCCTTAGGCTTGGTCTTAAGGTGAGATTGAAATCATTTATCTCTTGGGTCTAATAAAAGTGTTTTATTCTTGAGATCCAGCTCAAGACCATACCAATTTAAAAGGCAGACAGCATCTTCCCTCAGAGCCCATACAGCAGTCCACTGGTCCATGTGGGTTCTTTAGCCAGTTTTCCAACAGCAAGCCAGGCTTTACAGGACTGGGGATAAGGAGACCAGAACTGGCACACGGAAAAATCACAACAAAACTACCTTTTTTCCTCAGCAGTGTCCCTCCCAAATCCTACTGCCCTACTTGGGAACTGGGTATCAATGAATGCTCAGCTGGATCCAGAGGACTGCCTGATGACCTCTGCCCAGCTCTCTTTTTTAGCATCCACTTAATATACAGGATTAGGATTACACAGTCAAGCCACAGCCGTAACCTTAACAGCAAGCTTCCAATAGGAGAACTGATCATGTTCATTATGACTCTAAGGAAAGGAGGCGAGTTGGGAAGGCTGCATTCTGATGCCATGACATTCCCTAGCACACCAAAGCAGCACCTGTAATCCAAAAGCACTGTTTCCTGGCTAACCTGAGAAGAGCATTTCTGACTTTGTATTAACTACTCCCTGTTTGTAGCAGAAAGTATCTGTAGCAATTCTATTAAAAAAAAATTCAAGTAGGTCCCAGCAGACAAACCACAGCTGCAGTGCCCATTAATGCCCATGCTAAGGAGAACCCACTCCTCTCAACAGAGAGTGTGGCACCCATCGTGCCCTATTAACTTAGGGCAAACTTTCTACATCAGAATAGTAACTGAAGAGACTAAATTAAACAGGTAACAGTAGTGTGGGAAATCACAGCAAGACCTGACCGAAAAGATTTTTTTTATCCATTAAACTGAAGAATTTTTAAAATAACTAAAAAGAAAATCCACTCTCTAACTCTTCTTTGTAGGCTGTCCCTTTAGGAGACACAGTCAAATAATTTTCAGAATACACCAAATTCAGGATGGTCTTCAGGAATAATTTGCAACATTTACAGAGGGGGGAAAAAAAAAAAAAAAAAGATTTGAACAAGAAGTTTTAATACAGCTGGGAAATCCAAACTGCACATGAGGTTACAAGAGATGTTCTCTTCCCTCTTCCTCTCCTCTTCTGCAGGGCTTCTCTCACTCCGTTTGACCTCATGTTCCATCTCCAGAGGAATTACAGCAAGACTGGATCCCCAATGCCACGTTCTGGGTTGCAGGTGAAGGAGATGGTGATGGCATAGCGAGTGCCCCAGCGAACCTTTTCCACCCGGTGAAGGTTCTCCGACCCGGAGGTGAAAAAGGAAACTCGGCCTGTGAAGACAGAAGTATTTAATCAGTGACATGGAGCTTGGCCACTTGGCTGTCAGCTCTCCACAGAATTTTGCTGTTGCCTCAGTCCAGTTGTTCCCTGGCTACCTGAGAGCCCATAGGTCAAAGACAAAGTGTTATGAGCTTATGCTGCGCTCTGACAGCTTTATGCACTGTTTAAATCCTACGTTAATCCGTTGTGCTACCAAGCTGGAGACATCATTCCACCTTATCTCACAGTTTATAAAAGGCAGGAGGGAAGACAAAAACATCTGAAGCCATTCTTAGTTGCCTTAATTAAAAAAAAAAAAAAAGTAACCCCCAATAACTGTCAAAGTGCATTGATTTCCTCCCTGCTCCCTTCTAGTATGGGCTCTGAATTTAAACCGAGAGAAGGAGGAAGTGCTACAAAGGTGGCAAAAGGTCTTCAGTGGAAAAAAAACCAAAACCAACACCTCAGGAGGTAGCTGTAGCAGCTTATCAGCACTGCACCAAGAATCTGTTACAGCTTTTTGTGCACAGTCTGATCACTTGCTCTTCAGCCAGGTTAGAAAGTTACCTAATCAGTCATATACAGATTAATTTTCATTAGAAGGAGCCACTCCATATATGCATTGGCTTGGATATTTTCATAGATGCAAGTGCTTACTCCTGTGCTTCATCCTGTCCAGGCTTTCACCACTGCCCTGCCTTGGAGTTCTCCAGGCTTTAAGTGGCATCAAGGTGAAATGCAGTTACTTTGATAATGACAGCAGAGGTGTGCTAGCATCCAATGTGATGAAAGAGCAAAATGGAGCCCTCTGCATTTTCATGGTATTAAACAGTTCTAAGATCGTAAAAGTTTGATATTCAGCAAGTAACTGAGAACTGAAACAACTCTGTAGGACTGCCCAAGTCCTCCTGAGAAAGCTAGCAACACTCAGATCCCAAATCTTTTATCCCAGGAGCATGTGCGTTTTCCCTACTTGAGCTTCTTATCCACTGCTCATATTGAAGTTTGTTATCAAGCTTATCAGAGGGAACTGATATTGACAATCTAATTCTGCCTGGGAGGCATTCACATTAGGGCAAAATCCAACACTTACATACCTATTTTAAATTTGCACAACATGAACTATTCAACCTCCACTGCAGAAATGGCATCAGGCACACAGTTGTTTTTCTCTTCCAAAAGTGATCCAAGAGGTGCAGAAGTTACTCTGCTTACACACTCCTGAGTAGCACAGGTGGGAGACAGGAAGAAAACCAGACTGGCCTCATGGAGCTCAGCTCACCCACTCAGCTCTGAAGTCCATTTGAGTAGCCTGTGTCCCTTGCATGCTCAGTTGCAGTTCACATTTAATCTTTTATAGTTCACATAGGCTTTCATAACTGCCAAGCATAAGTTCTAATCATACTCTCCTCTGCCTGTGGCTGCACATCAATAACTGATAAAGCTATATAGATAAATATAAAGAATAGATACCTTTGTATGTACATTCACACCCTGGTGTCCTTCTTTTTCTGGATGAAAGATTAAATGAAGGCATTGTACTCCTGCCCTGTGAGTGTTGTAATGAACAGCTACCTTCAAGGATTCCTGCAAGTCCTTGTGCAATGAATTATTTTTTATTTTAGATCTTATTTGTTCAAGTCCTCAATTATTGATTCCCCACCCACAGCTTTGCCTTAAACTGATTTTCAAGCTGGTTTTGTTTGATCTCTTATTCAGAGTTAAACAAGCTTCAGTGTATTGTTTAAGCCAGCTATGGTGGATATTTCTTCTTTGGCTATACAAAATGTCTTTTCATTTCTTTCTTTAATAAATATGTCTTCATATATACAGTATCTTCTAGCTCCTTGTGCATCTGGCCCCATATCTATCAGCTGGGGTCTCCAAGGCACCGAACCAGCCTACAATTAGCTTTCAGTGATCCTTTTCCTACTCTAAAGGCTTCTTTCCTTTGCAAAATTTTGAAGCAGAACACACTCACACATAGTGCACTGTATTTATTAATATTCAAAAGGAGGTAAAGTATCCCAAAGTTCCAAATTATCACAGAATGCCTTAGGTTAGGAAGGGACTTCTGAGATCATCTACTCCAATCTCCCTGCCATGGATGGGGATACCTTTCAAGCTGCTCAAGACCTCATCCAGCCTGGTCATGAAGACCTCCAGACAGGAGGCAATGTCTACAAGTTAGTAGGATCATATGCACTACAGGGCAGGTTTTAGCTGTGAGATTGCATTTTAAACACTTAAGAGTGCATTGTGTTACACCCTACCACAGCTAAGGTAGCTGTGATGGGATCTCTCCCACTGTGAATGCTGAGGAAGACATGCACAGGGTAGTCCCTCTAAGCTCTGCAGACTATGAAATACTGGTGGTAGAGTGAATGCTGAGCCTCCTAAGAGACTGGTGCACTACAAATGCCAAAGCCTCCAATGCATCTCTTCAGTGATGAGAGTATGTGTGTACCTACAATAGCCTGATGAAATATTTTTGAGCCACAAAAGCTCAGGAGAAGGTGTAAAATTCTAATCCCATTATCTTTGTCCTTTTTTTCCCCCCCTCATTTTTAGCAATAGACTGAAATCAGCCTTTTCATTTTCCTCTTCTCTCCTCTGACCTGCCTGCACAGATTTTTTTTTTCCAACATGCTTTTCTGCTTCACTAAAGAAATCTTGATTACTACCCCCTGCCATATAATTTCAGTTTAAGAACATTTACTGTTAGAAGTGTAAGCTTTCTTGAGATCACAACCTACTACTCACCACACTCTTACAGTCTATTATCTAACCAAAGAAAGAGAAAGTGTTTAACCCTTGGTCCTTAAGCGATGGACTTTTGGAGAGGAAGGAGCAACAGGGTCATCTCCTGCTTTGAAGTTCATGATTTTAAGCTTTTGAGGAGCAACCAGCTATGTCTCAGGCACATGTATTTTGCTGCCCTCCATATGCCCTGTGCTCAATTTTTGAGTGAGGGCAGAGAAGAGATGCCCTCTTCAGGCCCTCTTCATGCCCTTCCAGCTTCAGCTGTTCTGATTACACATGGAACAGGACATTCACAAGAATACCACCTGTGGTAGCCACTTTGTTTGCAGCATGTCTGTTTTGCCACTGGATTCCAAGGCTCTCTAAGCTCCCAGCCTTCCTGCAAGACAATCCCTTCTGCACCATCCTTCTGTCTCTTCTACTTCAATTCACTAACATATTTCCTTGGGTCATAAGAACATCAAGGAGAAACTGCAAATTATGTGTTAGATTGTCTCAACCAACATTCAGTCATGCAAGTAAGGGAGTAACTGTGCCCTCGCTCTACTCCTTGGTCTGTTTAAACTGTGGCTGGATATTGGGTAAGGGCAGTAGCTATTCCTGCCTGGAGCCAGTGGCAGAGAAGAGCTGCAGAGCAGGGCTGGGGAACGTAGGAGGTCTCACCTCCATCTACTCTGCAGCTGGTTGGGGACACTGCAAAGACTGAGCTACTGCTCAGAAGGAAATAAAGCAACTCATACATCTGATAAGAGAAGCAGGAACAGTTTATCTGGCACTAGAGAGCTATTCAACATCTTTCATTATGCAGCGACAGCTTTGACTATCTGCTTAACATTTATCAGCTCTAAATGTTACTTGGGAAAGAAGATGAAATTGCAACTCATCTGCTGAATGACACCAAGATAGAAGCACTGCTGCAGAAATTGTACAAACACAATTGAGCTCTCATCTCTGTCATCTGATTAGGATTCGTT
The DNA here is from genome assembly GCA_013396675.1 of Eubucco bourcierii. Lineage (NCBI taxonomy): Eukaryota > Metazoa > Chordata > Aves > Piciformes > Ramphastidae > Eubucco > Eubucco bourcierii. The sequence continues at coordinate 41,637 of VWZE01008295.1, forward strand.
GCTAACTCATTTTCATGTAAAGCACCCAAGGAAAAAACCCACCCTATCATCAGGCAGATAACCTGCAATCTGTAATCACACAGTCAAACATTTAACAGATATTTATTCAATTACTTAGAAATAAATGTTGAATGGAGAGAACTTTAAAGTAAATCCCTACCTAGACCCCACAAAACTAACATGGAACAACAGCAGCTGCGAGTGTTCTGTTCTGGGGTGGAGGGGGCAGGAGCTTCTTTAAATAGTTTTGCTACATGCATGCCAAGCCCAGAAGCAAAAGGAAGCTTATGGCCTTATAAACCAATAAACAAAGCACACACACACCACAAACAAACCAACCAGAACACCCCACAAAATAAATTGAACACAATCTGTTAACAGGTATCTAACAAAGCCTAGTTACAAACTTGTCCCAGATTTATTAACTAGACAGAGAAGTTACTTGCAGTTCTAAATAAACCCAGTGAATCCCTCAGCCAGCTTGTCACTTGTAGAAGTATTATCAATACCTTTAGGAGTACTTCCTTCTATTCTAAATTCAGAAGCATCTGGACTGAAAGCCTCCAAATTGCAGTTTTAGAATAAAATGAACTTAATTATGTCCTACACTGGCACTTTTAGACTTCAGAATCCCTGCCTGCTTCTCTCCTCTCAGCAGGAAGTCCAGCTCCAGGTTCCCCTGGATTCTTCTTTTTTCCAGGCTGAACAACCCCAGCTCCCTCAACCTATCCTCATAGCAGAGCTGCTTGAGCCTTTGGATCATCTTTGTGGCTCTCCTGTGGACTCGCTCTGTGTCCTTTTTACGATAGGGACACCAGGACTGGACCCAGCATTCAAAGTGCTATGCTATATGGCACACACTGTGTGTCACTTTATTACTATTTTATACAAAATTAAAACACCTTAGAGGCCAATTCTCAATACTGACAGTGCTTTGGAATGTTGTCTAAAGCACTTGCACAAGGCAATTTTATTCTCCCCTGTCCTCCTAACACTCCTCAGTCCTTTCGATGGTGTAGCTAGTACAAAGTGACTATTACTATACTCAGTAACAGATGCCCTAAACAAGGTTGTTTATTTTATATAAAAGCAATTCATAAGCACCATGTTAAGTGCAGGTCTGATCTAAGCCCCTCAGGTACCTACTGCTTATCAACCCAACTGAAACACTATTCTGTTTAATGCTATCCAAAGCCTAACATTAAGTACCACTGAGATGCAGAACCAGAGTCTGTAAGACAGTTAATCCTTCCATGGAAACAGCTCTGCAAAGGAACAAGGAGCCATTGAGCCATTTTCTACACAGTGGTCACAAATGCCATAGATCCTCTTTTTTTTTCTCACCAGGTCTCTTTGCAATCATCTTCCCAGTCCCTGCTGCAATTTGTGATGAGTACTGCAAAACATCAAGAGTTGCCACTCTACACCCATGAGCTCTCCTCAGGGTTGGTTTTTACTGCAGCTGCTCCTGCTGGCTCCATTTGTTCTTCTCCAGGACTGACAGTTACTTCTGTGGAGTTTTAAATCATTCTCAACTTTTAGTTGTAACTGATTTAACATCAAGATGTGCTCCAGTTTTACTGATTGGAGGAAGATGATGGCTAGGAATGCCAGATTATCATCATGATTAGACTGGATCTGATGCAGATTGATTGTAGAGAAAGCTCAAATGACCTGTACTCAGTGGAGAATTAAATCCACTCTTTCACAACACAAGATGGACTACTACATGCATGCTTTTAACAGTTTTCATACCTTGTGTTAATGTTGTTGTGGGACTTGTCAACCTGGAGATCTTACTTTTCATGTCGCTGCATTTTCTGTCACTGTGCTGCATTCCCTCAGCCTTTAGTGGTGAATTCCTCCAGGTTGGTTTTGGTTGTGGTTTTTTGGGGTTTTTTTTAAAGCACAATAAAATAAAGCTATGACAAATTCCCACCATTAACTTGGAGCACTACACTTATTCTCATGATTATAGGATCTGAGTGTCATATGGTATCTAATCACTGCAATAAAGCCACACTTAGCTCATGTACACACAGAAGCTCTGAAGCCCATTCCTGCACTACGAGCAAGCTACATCTGCATTCTTCATTGTATGCTTCTGCCTACCTGAGTGGACAAAATAATAACTCCAGCTTGGAGCACATGCTTTTCTCCATTCTAAAATGAAGAATAATCCAAATTCCCAAGTTCTCAAATAGCTCACACCTTCATCTCAAATGTTTTTAATCTTTTAGAAACACACACTTCTCTGACAGCTATAAAAATATGCTAAGCCTGATATGCAAGGAAGACTCACATTTCACTCTGTGATGCACAGAATTCATTGTGCTCCATGGATTATTTTCTTCCACAAGCACACAGAAGCAATTGCAGCCTTTCCTTCTACCTTTATAGCATAAACAACTTGCATAAAGTAGAGAGTCCATTGTGAGTAGAGAGGAAGTGCAGCAAAGACAAGAAATGGCCATGCAAATAATGAACACATGACTGGTCCAGGTATTTCCTTCCAGCTGCAGGCTTTCACTAACACTTCACCATGAGGATGCCTTTTACCTCTCTAATGTTGCCAGTCTCAAAATTCACACAGGACAATTTTTACATAAGGTTTACACTGATGAATTTAGTAGCAGTAGCAAAGTATAGCAATCTTCTCATTACAGAAAGGAGTGCCTTCATGTCTGCCATTTATTCTTAATCCTCCTCTATCTACTGAAGATGACTAAAGCCAGCCTCAGGCCAGCAAAGGGAAGATAAAAAGGCCATGGGTTTCATTCTGAATGATCTCATTCTAATTGTTGTTTTATTTCATTTAGTGTCTTCAACGGAGCTACCCCTGCTGCAAGAGGTGAAAACAAAATGTTAACACTTCAGTTTTGGAACCAGAATTAATAAAGCCACATAAAAGCAACAGATACTACTTTAGAACTGCTTCTTTGTCCAAAACCACTCCCCACATTTTCATTTCAAAGTAGGATTTCACTTGGCACCAAGGACTCTCTTAAGGTGCAGTGAATTTCTTGCAACTGACAGAGGTCCTGACTTAAGTCAAACACACACATATATACTTCTGAAAGCCATCAAGGTACAAGACAGATGTGTTCCTTAATGCCACATTTGGTTATGAATTAGCCAAAGGTCTGTACATGTGAACTGGCTTCATAGAGTTGATGTGCACATGTCCATCAAAAACCCCAAAATCTCAAGATTCTCTAGATTAAGAAGGTAATTCCTTCTGAAAACTGGAGGTGCTTGTTAATCGAACTAGGCAATGTTACAGCCCATGCTATGAATTCTATTGAGAGTCTTGCACTTAAATGTGAGAATTGGGACTTAGAGACCTCTTACACAGTCCTCCAGTGACAGAGAAGTGCTAAGTGCCTTAAAACTAGGCTCCACTTCTGACAAAGTTTTCTCTATCTGGCTAAGACTGATCCTTCAGCTAAGTGATGTGAAAACATTTGGAGCAGCTGTGGGACTCGCTTAGGCTGTGCTCCTGAACCCAGGAAATCCCAATGCTTTATTTTCAATTGTCCCTTTCTATATTTCCAATTACTGCTTTTCTGCTCTGTTGCAGCAATAACAATGCCTTGCTGATCCCTTCTCTAAAGCCTGACACTAACAAATAAACTGCTCCCAGGAAAAGGAACCTTCTCATTTCAGCATACAGTACCAGGTTCCCAAAATGCAGGCTACCTTGGAGACAAGAGGTGCCAGGTTTTAGAACTGAAATGGCATTAGCAATACAGGGAAGGTCAGTTAGCTGTCAGGTACTAAACCAAACCAGAGATTAGGACAGCCATATCTAAAAATGCCTGAATCTCCTAAAGGAGAAGCACAAAATCTTATCAACACTGGTTTGAAAAGTTGAGTTGGAGTGACAACAGAAGCACAAAGGATCAAAAGCGGCATAAAGGCAAACAACAACAAAGCACAAAGAGAGAAGGGGAAAAAAAAACCACCAAAAAACTGCAAAGAAACATTCAGAACATGAAAAATACATCAACTTGTACCAGCAACAGAAAACATAGAATCATAGAATTCATAGAATGGTAAGGTTGGAAGGGACCTCAAGGATCATCTAGTTCCAACCCCCTGCCATAGGCAGGGACACCTCCCACTAGCACAGGTCACTCAAGGCCTCATCCAACCTGGCCCTGATCACCTTCAGGGAGGGAGCATCCACAACCTCCCTGGGCAACCTGTTCCAGTGCCTCACCACCCTCACTGTAAAGAACTTCCTCCTAACATCCAGTCTAAATCTCCCCTCTGCCAGTTTAAACCCATTGCCCCTTGTCCTGTCATTGCAGGACCTTGAAAATAATCCTTCCCCAGCCTTCCTGTAGGTCCCCTTCAGATACTGGAAGGCTACTATCAGGTCTCCTGGAAGCCTTCTCTTCTCCAGGCTGAAGAGCCCCAACTCTCTCAGCCTGTCCTCACAGCAGAGCTGCTCCAGCCCTCTGATCATCTTTGTGGCCCTCCTCTGGACCCGCTCCAACACTTCCATGTCCTGGGGTCATTCCCTCCTTTGCATTCTCTCACAGGCCAAATTTTATCAGCAAAAGGAAATCTTAAGTGCAATTGCCTTCACGTTGTGTTTCACTTCTAGAGCTTCCCCTTTGCCCACAGAATGTCAGAAATTACTTCGATTGCACCATAGGTAGTAACATCATTATGGGACCCCTGACAATTTTCTGTAGACAGCAAAGTGAGTTAGAGAAGTCTAACTGGCATTACAGTTAAATTCTCTGCAGTGTACATGTAGCACATAAAAATGTTTCAGTAAAGTCCATTGCCTAGAAGCTTTGCCTTCTTTAAAGAGATGTTTCAGCAGTTCTGTGACACAGGTACTGTCAATATAATCACCTGTGAAAGGGAATGGCCAAAACCAGGAAGTATTAAAAAAAAAACCAAAAAAACTTTCTGTATTTCATCTATTCTCTCCTCCTCCCCCAAAACTGCATAGAGAGTGAACAGAAGAGCCTGTAAACTAACCAGATGAGGCTGAATGGAACCAATTTCACAGTCGCAGACTTCCTGAAATTAAGTCAGGGGCACACTGCATGAAGCAACCAGACTTAGTGCCCTGGTACTGTGCAAGGAGACAGTTCTTCTCCTAGCCACCTACAATTCATCTATGATTTCTACAGCTGTTAAAGCATGCTAATCTTCAAATTGCACCTGAAAATGGAATCGTTTAATGTGTGGCAGCATTCTGCACAAGATAACGCTGTTAGTTAGGGTTTGTTTCCAACCACGAAACCCAAAGCAACCAAATGTAATTCTCAACACCAAACCCTGAATGCAGATAATCTCAGCATTTATCTGAACCAGTCATACTGCTGGGGAGTGGATTGGTATGATCTAGATGTCAAAAAAAAAAAAAACAAAAACCCCACACCCATCCCTATGTGCAGGCAGCAATAGACAGAAGTCAGTTCTGCTTGGTTAATAATGTCTGTCAGCAGGCAGTTTCTGAGGTTGTATTTAAATTAGTACATTTCCTTCTTTTCTCTTAGGAAAAAAAAAAGACAGAGCACAGGAGGAATATGAAGTTGGCTTAGATAATCTTTTTCCCTGCAGAAGTGTGATGGTCTTGCATTATAAAAGGTTACACTGCTGTAAGCTCAGCTATCACTTACCAGACAGAGGAGTTGGGGCTGAGTTCTTCCTTCCTAGGTATTCTGCCCCAACATAGTTCTAGTTCCAAATGATCTACTTATTAAAAAAAACAAAAACTCAAAATACCCTTAAAGGGAAGGCTTTCAACTTTTTTTAGGTCTAACTGACAGCCACCAGAATGCTCATCCATGTCAAAGCTACTGGTAGATGACAGATTTGCTGAACTCACAACCAAGTCAGCGTGGTTCACCATGTCACTGCACACAAGCAGAGCAGTGGTAGTCAATCATCTTCACACCCACCTCACAGCAGTTACAGGGTACTAAGCCTCACCATGAAGAGCAAAGGAATTCTGGCCAGACAATCTAAACCAAGTTGCTTTGTTTTGGATTTGCTGTAGTCTGTTAGCTTTGCTCCTGAGGCATGTAAGCTGTCATAACTGGATTCACAGAGTACCTTTGGTGGGAAGAGACCTTGAAGGTTGTCCAACCTTCAACCCAGCACTGCAAGGTCACCACTAAACCATGTTCCTAAGCACGTTTAGATACCTCCAGGGATGGCAACTCCACCACTGCCTTGGGCAGCCTGTTCCAGTATTTGGTAACCCTATCAGTGAAGAAAGATTTCCTAACACCCAGACTCAAGCTCCTCTATTACAGCCTGCATCCATTTCCTCTAGTCCTGTTGCTTGTCACCAGCGAGAAGAGGTTAAAACCCTCCTTGTTCCAACCTCCTTTAGGATAGGTGTAGAGAATGTAATCTTCCCTCAGCCTTCATTTCTCCAGACTGAACAGACAGAACAAGCTCAGCTCCCTCAGACACTTCTCAAAGAACTTGTGCTCTAGACCCCTCACCAGTCTCACTGCACTTCTCTGGGCATGTTGCAGCACCTCAATATCCTTCCTATAGTGAGGGGCTGAGAAATTAACACAATACTGTACCCCCCAGTGCTGGGTACAGGGAGACCATCACCTCCAGTTCTAAGCCTTACAGCTTTCAAGAAGTCCCTTTCTGCAGCTCAGTTTCGTATTATTTCAAACTGTGGCCACATTTTAGCCTTCTTGAATCTTTGCTCATGTCATCAACCTGAAGACAAAATGCTGCACCATTCCACAGTTACTGCTGAGACTAAGTCCCACTACATCAGCCAGTCCATCCAGTTAATAACTGGCACCTCACCCAGGCAAGCAAAGACTCTTACCTGCTCGGGGTTCTATGGTCTTGTTGGAACCCACATCCATGAAGACAAATCTGCCACCACCAAAGTCTTTGCTGTAGTCTGAGAGGTAAAGCAGAGAAGTGTAGTCAAAAGAACCATAAGTGACCTAGGAGTAAGAGAACATTACCACAATTTAGCAAATACTACTCTGTTCTGCAGAGCAGAAATGATTAAGCAGGTGGATCTGAAGGGGTTTCTGTATTTTCTAGTTTTCACATATGTACGAAAAGGATCTCAGAGTTGAGAACATTCTTTGTTTATTACTCTACCTGATTATGTTTACACACACAGTACATACAAGAGCAGCATTTTACATGCATTACTTCTATTCTTACAGTTTCTATCATTCAAGAAGTGCTCCTATAGATTTCTGTCATTCTAAGCTTACTAAACAGTTAGGAAAAAAAAATAAATTAGTATAGTGTCACAAGTTAAACCTCCACACTGTATCAAAACCACAGAAGGGATCACATCTATGTATACTATCTCAAGATAAAATGTCACTGTAAGGTTAATGTAACCAAAGGTGAGGTTTTGGCTAATGAATTTCACCTATTATCTAAGCATGGTTTAGAGGGTTTTTGGAAACCTCACCTACTCTTTCACAAGCTGCCATGCAGGAGCTTCACACTAACCATTCACTCAGACCTTCCCCAAATAAACACACATTTGTTACAGGAATTTCTCTTTTCCATACAGGTTTTTGTTTAAAAAAAACCTTCAAAAGTGACTTTCAAAAAAGGCTCTGCTGCTTCTCAGCCTACAGATCAACCATCCCATTTTTAAGTGCAACAAGGTGATTTTCCTTCCTTTTAAAGCACTACTTTTGCTCGATGTGTACACTGAAGATGTATTAACAGCCAGAGTGAGGTTATCTAAATATTTAAACACCAAGTTGAGTTGATGCTGAAAACATTTCCTTTTTATATCCACACGTCACCAATGATTAAAAATATACTTAAACCCAATGGCTGCACTCTCCAGTCTCTCTACAATACATCACAACTCAATCAAGCTCTTCAGTACACTGGCAGCCAGTGAAATGCACAGCGCAGCAGCACTGTGTAAATACACAGCATTTGCTGAGTGTTTTGAGTGTCACAGGTAGGTGCTACTTCTCAGCTTGGAAATTTTCTAAGCATTTTCAAAGTTACATTCCTCAGTACCAGTTCAATTCTGGCTCCACAGCAGTTGGACATGTTACTCTGTAAGGGCAATGACTAAAAAGAGAAAACAGCAGCAGATGGAGGCATTTTCCTTCTTACTCATTTTATTATTTACACCATAAGGACTTAAAGGAAAACAAGCCAAATCCAGTGATGTACTGCACAACCCTGTCCACACCATAAGAAACAGAGAAATGTTTTGGTTATCCCCTTCTCTCCACATTTACCCCAAACCTTAATAGCAGTACAAGGTAATAAATAGGAATTAGTAAGTACCTGGCACTGCAGCACCTCAAAATAGGCACTCTACAGCCCTCCTCATGCAATCAGTCTTCCAAAGCTATTTTTATCTCCATTGATTTGGTGATAAAACTTGCAATCAGTTTAAGAAAGTCATCTGGCCAGTGAAGGCATTAGCACAGTGAAGAAATTCAACTCAAAATGCAAGTTTAATATATTCACATTATTTTTATGAACTCTTCAGTGGTGCAGCAATCTTTGCTTCATCGTTGCACTCTCTGTTCTCTCCAAGACAGTTCTGCTAATCCTGAATTTTTAAGAGCTGACTACAAACCATTTTAAGCCTAACCAAACGAATTTGATTTATACAGATGACTAATTTGAGGAGCCAAGTCTGCAATGAAAAATGGCTTTTCTGGTTTTGCTGTTGTTTGTTGCAACTCTCAGAAGGCAGCTAGACCTGAGAAATGCAACACCATGGAAAGGAGGCACTAAATTACATTCAGTTATTTAAAACTCTAGAAGCACACACACACAAACACACACACCCCCCAACATAGCATAGCAAATGTATTTATTACATTGGTAATGACTTCCAACACCCAAAAGGTTAAAAACTGAACCACAAGTTCAAATTATGTCAGGAAAGCTGTCATTAAAACCAGGTAACACTGCAGTAAATGGAGTTTCTGTATGTCCTTAAGGACAATTCAATCAAAAAGCACCTGACACTCCATAGAGCTCACATGCACCTTTTCTGAGCACTTTTTACCCAAGGAAGGCAAACACAGCTAATATTTAATGGCAGATGCTCACCATGATATTCATTATAAACACCACTGTCAGAATTAGTTACATTTGGCAGTGTGGTACCCTTGGGTTTCCAAGGGACACGTTTGGATGCAAGTGAATAGCTGCAGAAATATGCAACAGGCCTCCAGTACAGTGACAGATGTGCAGGACAGCATCTTCTGCTTCCCACTGCAAAAGGCAATGCAAATTTGTCCACATTCCAATCAGCCTAAGCCTAGATTGATACCTTGTACAAAATACAGCCCAGAACTTCTCTGTAAGCCTTTGTGCAGATAAACAAAACCAGCCTTGAGAGATACTCCCAGTGTTGTATATATTGGTGTATCTACTTGGTACACAACACAAGACCCCAAACAGCATGTCTCTGAATCACAAAGGGTGAGCCGAGGTCAGATTTCATGCATACTGCTCTCCTAAGGCAAAAATAAGATCTTTGACTCATTTCACTGTCTGACAACATGAGGGTTAGAAAAAGAAGAGGGAAAAGTACACTAGAGCAGACAGTAGCTGCTATGAGTTGCAGCCTCAACAGCCAGAGGAGGGGACTGATGGAAGGGTTAGGGAGATAGAGAACATTTGGCAGGCAAGGTGACTTAAAGATTTGCCTTGTTCAATTTTGAGATACAGGGGTTAGAAAGGGATACAATTTATACTTATAAACACAGGGGGATAGAGAAGAGGGGAAACAATAGCTGTAAAGTGATCATGGACACATTTAGGCTAAAAAAATAAACATATGTCAAGAAAATGTGCAGTGACATCCTGGAGTAGCTCTGATAAAAGAAATTCCAGGAAGACAAACCGAAAAACTGATCTTGCAGTTGAACCTGACAATTCTGTGAAGGATGACAGGATCCTCATCCAAGCAGGGGGCTCCAGAAATCTTCAAGTCCCACATTGCTTCTAAGACTGTGCTGCAGTTGGAGCTGAGTATACAACAGCAATTCCATTATAAATCAGATCCTTGAAAGGCTCAGTTCCAAACAAATTCCATCCAAGATGAAACTCCACATCTTAAGCCAACACTCTTTTTATTTGATTTAGATGGTTATATATTCAACAAGATGAGTCATTTGGGCAATTTCAGGCTTTCCATTCCTATGTAACCAAAACCCAAATAAATTTTAGGGGGGGAAAAAAAAAAACAACCAGCACACAACAAAGTCTCATACAGACACAAGAGATCTGTGCTACCCCACTACACAGATACATTCTTCCAAAGCAGGGATGCTCAGACTGAGAATGATAATTGCATTAGATTCAGCAATGTAGATAAAAGGCAAAAAGGGGATTTCTGTGCTCCAAGAAGCCTACATATTTGAAGCAACAGTGTCACCCTTTAAACCAAAAAATGTCAGATTCATTTGTCAAAGGCTTAATTTTACCACTCTTTTGGAAAGAGACAAGGGAAAATCCTTACTTTTCCTAGGAGCAACCTTCACAGTTTAATTGTTACACAGAAATACATAAAGTGATTTGGTTTGTTCCAAGGGGAAAGCATAAATAATGATAGAACAGAAAAGCATCCAGCAAACTGGCAAAACAATTGATATGCTGAGTTTTATTGCTCTTATTTCAACTCCCTAGTACTCACACTTCTTTTGGAGGCCACATAAGAATACTGCTCTTATCAGCAAGTATTTCCTACTTCTGACAATATCAAAGCCTTTTTTCCCCCCACCTTGTTTCCACCTGCAGTCTAAAGTGCTAAGTGGAACTCAGTTTGCTGGAGAAACTCCAACACAAGGCAGGCTGACTGCACTGAAGACAACTTCTGACGCTGCATAACTTGTCTGTCCTATTCAGCCTTCTCTGAAATGTTTTCTGACCTACTGACCTTGTATTTGAATTCAGCCTCCTGCAGAGCCTGATCAGCTATAAATACTCTGTACTTTTTTACTTCTGTCTGAACACATATCAAAGATACAAATATACAGAGTGCACACCTATGGTAGGTTGAGATTATAAGCAGACATTCTACACATACTGCAGCATTTTCTGTAAGCCAGGATCTGGCAAACATACATGAACATTACATCCACAGACAGCTCTGTTCCAATTGCACTTAAGAGGAAAGCAATACCAGACCTTTTGACACACAAACAGAAGTTAGAGAGGAGAGAGGAATTATAGGCTTGTTTATGCAGCAAGGAAAGGATTAAAATTAATCCTTTTGATGTCAATTCAAGTGAATGATTTGCTAGAAGTGAAGGCAGCAACAATACATGATGCAATTTGGACTTTGATCGTGCAGGGATTCAATGATGTATCTCTATGGGATTCTCATGCAGGGATTCAATGATGTAGACCCTATTTTAAGGCATCATTAGCCTGGTTCAAACCCTGCATTTCCAACCAGGCAATGCAAACTGCCATCACTTAAACCACACAACTATTATCTGGCAGCACCTGAAGTCCTTTATCTTAGAGAATGGATGAACCACTAAGCTGGGGCAGACTGATCCCAGTCCATAATGACTGGTTGATTTCTCCTCAATATTCTGCACCAGCATTTGCTTCACAGGAGGATCAAAGAGTGACAAGTGGACTTCCAAGCTATGAGCTCAGAAAGCACTTAGAACAAGTACTATCTACAGTACCCACAAACCTCCTTCACTGTGGCTGGAGGCCAGAGAAGTTCTCTTCCCTTGTGTTCTCCCTCAAAATGAAAGGGAACTTACACAGAAGGCTCCCAGCTTAACATGCAACATCACTGTCACAACAGCACAGAAGGGCTCAATTTCAGCATACTCCCATACAATCCTCACTGCAAGAATGCTCCTGAGCAAGAACAAAAGCAACCACATTGAAATACATTTGATCTAACCTGGCACACAAGTTTCAGGTGCAGACAAAAAGCACTTCACAGGTCTCAGTGCTTCAGCTTTCATGCTACAGACAGTTTACTGCAGAAGTCAGCTGCTACACAGGTGAAAAACACTCAAACAGGATAAGTCAGAATTTTAACTTCCAGTCTTATTTAAACAATTCTCTCAGAAAATACCCTGAGACATAAGTCACATTTGTGTATTTTACAGCAGGGCTGCTACTGGGGTGTGGGACAGTAGAGAAATTCTACATGAAAAGGTGTTGGGTAACTGTGGCCACTGAGATAATTCTCTCTTCACTGCTGTCATAAATCAGACTACCTAATTACCCAGCATAGAGACTTTAAGGTTTAAGTTATGTTTATCAAGTTTAAGAGACCTTAAATTCTCTTAAAGAGGAGATGATGTCTTCTTTCCTCTTACAAAAAGCAAAAGCAAACCAGTTGGTGTATCTGCTCCCTGAACAGACAGCCTGTGAGACAGTAAACAAAACGTGGAGAGCACAGATGGATAAAAGCAGCAAAACATCTAGCCTGCTGTCCATCATCTACAGGCACTGTCACCATGCCATAACAGAGAAACAGCTTCTATGCAGGAAACAAATTCTCTTCATGGAAAGAGATCTGATTTCAAATGACAAAGTAGCTTGCATATTATAGGAAAGACTTCAGTAAGAATACTTCATTTTCAGGTTATCCAACCACCTTATTCATTTACCAGTACAAAAAACAACATGCAGAAAAGTCTAAAGAGAATATTGTCTAGCCTAATGTTTGTGCAGACAAGTCCCATTACAGTAATGAAGCAGTCTGAAATACACTTTTGGGGGCTGATATCTACTAAAAATTCTCTATTTTCTCTTCCCTTCTGGTACCCAAAGTTGATTCTCTCAAAGTGTGCAGAAAACAAACATGAGGAACCTATGAATTTATTTCACTTCACACAGCTAGAACCACCACTTCATTTGGTGTCACCTGGAATGAGCACAACCTGTCATGGAATTGTTATGAACCCCATGTCATGGTAGGCCTAAATAGACCAAAATAGGTTTATACATGTCCTGGTTTGCCCAGGCATATTGTTCTGCTCTCTCTCCATTTTGGTGAGAAGCAATGGCAGGAAAAAGCACAAAGAAGCTGGAGCTCTTGAGTCTAAGTATTCTGGCTTGCCCAGACTTGTTTTGCTCCTGTGCTAAACAAGGTACACATGCTTAGCTTGTGCCCACCTCATGCAAGGCCTATGCTTTTCCCAAATTTGGGTAAAACAAGCCTATGGCTTCACCTATTATGGTCAAGCTCAGCTAACTGCCATTCTGCTTGGCTAATTTGTGTCCAAAGGCCCATTAGTCTCGGGCTGTATTGAGAAAAGAGGTGAGCAGGTAACACAACCTGCTTCGCCATCCTGCCTGCTGCCACCAATGTTCTCTGCCTCTGGCAGTGATTCTGCCATTGTCTTCTGCAGCAGTGTGCTAAGATATAAGCTAGCTGTGCTGAACTGCCTGGAAGCTCCCTGCTTTGAGTTTACCAAGAAGAGGCTTTAAAGGCCTCCACGGGACAGGCCTGCATAGCCTGCTTGACGTTGTGATGAGATCGCACATCACAAAACATTCTGCCTACACCTGAAAGTCTCCTGCCAAGGCAGGAAGTCCTGGAGATACACAGATCATCCAGAGACATCAGGATAAGGTCAGAGATCATCTGCCTCCTTTCCCCAGCACCCTGTGAAGCCTCAGAGGCTCACAAGACATTGACAGAGTGCTCTGCAAGCGTTTGGGTGCTGTTTGAAGTCGTAGCTAGCCCCGTCAGTTGGGAGATAATTTTTGTGAGTAAATACTTAAAGCCTCGTTCTAATTCACTAACTGCCTCATGCCATAAGCAGAAAGGAGCTTCCTGAGTCCATCTAGTGGATAAGCAGGATAATGAACCCTAAGCAGTGCAGTGACTACACGAACCTTCTCTTCCAGATGCCAACATCTCAAATGATGTTTGCATTTGATACCTCTTAAAGTGTTCTAGTTTTGCCTCTGCGTATAAGTATCCAAACCCTGTAAATAAGTTTTCTGTTGTGATTTAATGTTAATGAACAGTTTTCATAGTTATTAACAATCTTCACCTGGATATCAAAATTAATAGAGTTTATTAGTTTTGCATAATTTGTAACACCCCACCAGCACAATTCACTCCTTACAGCTTGTTCTTACCAGTACTAGTCAAAATAATCTGCACCTCAAAAATCTTCCCTAACATCTCTGGTCCTGTGTCCACTCCCACTCAATGCTTATACCACAGTTTTTTAAGCAAGAAGCACCCAAAACCTGGGTTCCTCTCTGTTGTATCAGTGACTAAATTCCATCTTGCACCAGAGGCTTTGTCAGGTATCACTGTCAGCACGTTCTCTAATATTTAAGCTGCTTCTGCCTACATGACAAGAAAGGGCACAGGAGCGTCACACTAATGTTGTGAGCAATAACAGACAAAACACTGCCCTCAAACTGACTTTTCCCAGGAAATATTTTCAAGGCAAAGAGCATTTGTCATTTACATACAAAAAGAACGTCTGATTTTTCATCTTAGCTGTTTCAGGTCATAAGCTTCAAGGTACAATGCCCACATACAGACTCTAGCACTGAGGAGTAAAATAGATTTTAATGGCATAAGTTTTATTTGGTGTGAGTCTGTCAGAGTGACTGTGACTTCTAAATGCTGAAGAATGAAACAGAGTTGTTCTGAGGTGCTGGGTGGGTTTTGGGTTGTGGGTTGTTTGGAGTTTTTTTATCCAGTGAGAAATGCAAAGTATTAAGCCGTAAGCCTACAGACAGAAGGCTAAGCAGTTAGAAAGTTACAACACTTCCATTCTAAAAACACCAAATTACTGAAGAAGAATAAGTTAGATATTTGTGAATGGAGGTTTTTTTGTCACACATAAATGTTAAGCATTTATCAGTACGTGAAGGGGGTCTACAGGAAGGATAGAGAGAGACTGTTTACAGAGGCCTTTAGTGACAGGACAAGGGGCAATGGTTTCAAACTAGAGAAAGAGTTCCTAACATCCAATCTAAATCTACAAGTTCTTTACCATGAGGGTAGTGAATGCTGGACCAAGCTGCCCAAGGAGGCTGTTGAGGCCCCATCCCTGGAGACATTCAAAGCAAGGCTTGACAGGGATCTGGGCAAGCTGATCTACTGGAGGATGCCCCTGCTGACTGCAGGGGGTGGGTTGGACTAGATAAGCTTTGGAGGTCCTTTCCATCCCAGACCATTCTATGACCAAGAGGTTCAGATCAACTAACAACACTGACCAACTGACTACTTAGACATAGCTCCTGCTAGACCCAGCTTAAAGACCCAAACTGGAAATGTAGGTTTGATTAAACACTTTGAATACTTAGGAATCTCTGCTGTCAGAAACCTTCATTAAATCTGCTTGCACCTACAATCATGCCATTTAATAGTTCTAATAGAAGTAGGAAGGAAAAAAAAAAAAAGAGAAGAAAAAGGAATTGCACTGGCCTACATTCCTAAAACTCACTTATCCTTCCATTAGGTTCATTCCTCAAAGGATTTTTACAAGCACCAGTTTTCAAACATAGCTGACTGATAGTTTAAATTAAAAAAAATTACTTCAAAGCAATCCAAGGATAGCAGGAAATGTCTGCATCCCAGTTCAGCCTCCTCCTTACCTTGTCAACGTGTGGGTGCCAGTATTCATCGTGCGTCGTCTTGGCTTCTGTGTTGTTTATTCTTGAGAAGAACGTTGGCTCAGTCAGGTACATGGATGCAGAGGTGATACCAAATGCCTGAGCAATCTTTTGTTGAATTCTCTGTCTCACATCACTGTAAAGAAGACAGCACAATTTGCTACGTAAAGCTCATGGTGACCCTTTCCCAAGTTTCTTTCTTCAGAGCTACTCTCAACCCACTCTATACCCAGCCAGGATCTCTGCCAAGGATTGGCCCAACCCAGATGCAAGATCTTATAGAATCATAGAATGGTTAAGGTTGGAAGGGACCACAAGGATCAGCTAGTTCCAACCCCCTGCCATAGGCAGGGACACCTCCCACTAGTACAGGTTACTCAAGGCCTCATCCAATCTGGCCTTGAACACCTCCAGGGAGGGAGCAGCCACAACTTCCCTGGGCAACCTGTTCCAGTGCCTCACCACCCTCACTGTAAAGAACTTCCTCCTAACATCCAGTCTAAATCTCCCCTCTGCCAGTTTAAACCCATTGTCCCTTGTCCTGTCGTTGCAGGACCTTGTAAATAATCCTTCCCCAGCCTTCCTGTAGGCCCCCTTCAGATACTGGAAGGCTACTATCAAGTCCCCACAAAGCCTCCTCTTTTCCAGGCTGAAGAGCCCCAACTCTCTCCGACTGTCCTCATAGGAGAGGACTTGCACTCTGACTTGCTGAACCTTGTGGTTCAGAGCAAATCCAGAGCTGCTTATATAGCAGCATCCATTTCGTGGGACAGATCTCACTGCACAAAGGGCTAGAACAGAGCCATCTAGAACTGCCAGCATTAGGTCAGTCAACAGCACTTTTAAAGAAAAGAGACTTGATTAATGAAGGAATTACACTGGCAAATCCCACCAGTAAACACACACACAGCTAGTATTTAACTGAGAGGAAATGTAAAAGCCAGCAAAGAATACAATAATACACTAAGATTAAATGAAAACACTCTTGTAAGATGCAATCTGCTATGCTTCTTTAAATCTTTACACTGGTTTCTCTCAATTTTAACACATTCTTAACTCTTGTATTAAGTCTTTCCCTTCTTCCTAAGTGCTTCAAAAGCAGCACAATAGAGGTAGAATCATAGAATCAACCAGGTTGGAAGAGACCTCCAAGATCATTCAGTCCAACCTATCGCCCAGCCCTATCCATGGCACTAAGTGCCCCATTTAGTCTTTTCTTGAACACCTCCAGGGACAGCGACTCCACCTCCTCCCTGGGCAGCCCATTCCAATGCCAATCACTCTCTCTGTGAAGAACTTCCTCCTAACATCCAGCCTACACCTCTCTTGGCACAACTTAAGACTGTGACCTCTTGTTCTGTTGCTGGTTGATACTCCAAATAAAAATAAATTCTGATGTTGGACATGGAATTATAGGGGTAGTTTTGCATCTTTGCATCAGATATTTCTCCACTGGGTAGCACTGAACTTCAAGATAATTTTCAAGGGAGTTTTCCCCCAAGTACTGTTCTAGGGAACTTTTACAGTGACTGTAAAGAAATGACAGAACTAAAACAAGTCCTACAGTGTTAGGCTGTTAAAAATCACCTCTTAAAAACTATTTCCACAAGTCATAAAAAAAAAAAAACAAACCCACCCTGAAGGTGTTCAAGGCCAGGCTGGATGAGGTCTTGAGTAACCTGTACTAGTGGGAGGTGTCCCTGCCTACGGCAAGGGGTTGGAACTAGATGATCCTTGAGGTCCCTTCCAACCTTACCATTCTATGATTTTTCTGTTCACATCTTGTCCCTCACCAAAAATAAAACCAAAACCCCCACACATACAGGTTTGATTTTTAACTTCTCTCACTTTACATTCTTAAGGGTCTAAGCTTTAGGAGTCAGTTCAAGTTATTTCACATGTGAAATACCAAAATAAAGAGATTAAGTTAGAGCTGAGATTTTCAGGTGTTTCCATGGCTGCATGAAGTGAGGTTTCAAGTTGAGAGCTACATCATGGCAGAGTCTGTAAAACTGCTATCAGGAAAGGTCCTTCCTCTCATGCCTGTGGGAGCCTGATCTTTCTTGTTTCTTTCCAAGAAATAAATAGAACCTCAGCAGAGGCTGCCTTATATTTCCCAAAAAGCATTAGATGAAATTACTCATTTCACTTCATGAATTGAGGGTAGCTGGCACTTGCACAGCCCACCATAAGAATTAATAGCCTAGCCCACAAACACTACAGCAGCATATTCCCTGGCTCTGACGCTGGCTGGCCACTTGTTGCAGCCAGCTGGAATAGATCTACTCTGGAGTAGTTAGGCCACAGTCTTGACACAATTTTAAATCTCCAGTAGTTGTATTGTTCTCCAAGCAGCACTGCTTCCTCTGCCACTTTTAAAAGCTTTCTATTAAAATCTGCTGTCTGGTGTTGATAAAGCTCCCTTAAAGCTTTACTCCTCCAAGACATGTGTGCAGGGGCTTTGGGCAAGCCTCTGTTGCACAGACAAGCAGGAAGCAAAGCTCTACTCAGATCTTCCCTATAAGACAAAAACAGCAACTAAAATTCTACCTGGGTTGGACCAGTCACTGGTTATCAAAAGAGAAGGAAAACAAACTCAATTTAAGTATGCCATCACATAGGACAAGGGGTAGTGGCTGCCAAGTTGGAGCATAGTAAGTTCCACATGAACATAAGGAAATATTTTTACTGTGAGGGTGCTGGAGCACTGGAATAGGCTGCCCAGAGAGGCTGTGGAGTCTCTTCCCCCAGAAACATTCAAAACCTGCCTGTATGCATTCCTGTGTGACCTCTAAATGATCCTGATCTGGCAGGGGGTTGGAGTACATAGTGCCAGGCAGGAATGTGCCTTCTGCCAGACCAGTCTCTGGGTCAGAGAACAGCTTTCTCCTTTTAGTAGGAAGTGTCCCTGCTCATGTCAGGGGAGTTGGGACTAGATGATCTTTGAGGTCTCTCACAATCCAAACCCTTCTATGAATCTATGATCCTTTGAGGTCCCTTCCAGCCCCTAACATTCTGTGATTCTATAGATTTGATCTTCAGAATATACTCCACAGTCTTGGTGAGGCAGAAGCTACACATTTTCTTTATAGAGTCAAAGTTCAATAATAATTAAGGAATCTTCTTATTTTTATGATTTTGGGAGTAGAAGCAAACATTTTAAATAAGTTAATCTATAAAGGCAACAACATCTAAAATTAAATTACCAGCAGAAATAAGCTTGAAGAGGTTAATATTTTGAGCCAAATAAAATGATTATCCTAACACAACTAACTGATTTATTTGGCTACTTCATCCTATTTCCACCACTAGAGGGAAGTCAGATCCTCCACAAAGGCAATTAAAAAAAGACAGACAAATAAGCAAATAAATAAATAAGCATTTACAAGCATTATAAATAAGCAAGCAACTGAAATGCATAACTAAAACTTTATTGTGTCTAGTCAACAGAGAATGCTTGCTCCTAAACTTTGGCCACACACCTTCACAGGCACATGGAAGCAGTTACACTTGTTGTCTCCATTAAGTGTATGAGCAGGTCTACAGGAAAGCTAAAAGCTGTCTCCATTAAGTGTACGAGTAGGTCTACAGGAAAGCTAAAAGCATCAGATGCCAAAGCTATTGCATCATAACACTACTTCATATTCTGGCTTCTTAGGGGGAAAGTATGCTCTGCTTCTCTAGCCAGGGTATTGGTAATGTGAAGTCCTACTTCCTGCTTTACCATTTTTATTGGTTTTTCTACACTTCGCCCAACCCCTCCAAGTTCCTAATGCAATAATAGCACAGAATCACTTTTATCATGTGTGAAAATAGGAGGTAATACTGAAGGATTTTTACATCCCAGCTCTAATGTTCTGGGAAACAACCACAGAGCTCAGATGAAGCAGCTCTCCTTGCCCACAGAGCTGGCTGGCACCAATCCCTCATGCAGAAAGGGAACTGATTATAATTACACCACCACTACTGTCCTGACATCAAGAACACAGCTGAGTTCAAACCAGCAGATGTTAGTTATCAAGTAGTTACCAAAAGGTCCTTTCACATTTTTTCCCCCTCAGTCAAGGCATCTCCATTCTCACTAAACTTATTATTTTGAGGTACAAATTCAGCTGCATGTCTGAATGTTCAGGACAATTCCCTCCCAAGCTGCACTCTCTCAAAAACCCACAGTGGTTTGTGTTTCACTCAGCAGTTACTGAAAATCATTACCGATACAATGCAAAATCCTCTTCTGTGAAGATGTCTTGAATTCTGTCCCCAAAGTACCTGAAAAATCAGCAACTTAAAAGGAGTTCCTGAATCAAACTCTGAGTAATACCAAGATGCATTCTCACCCCCACCTGTGCTTTACCCACAATAAAAACGTGAAAACAAAAAATTCCAGCAAATGCCTTTGAACTTAACGTTCCAAAAGCACTGCAATAGGATTAAGTGTTCAAAGATTAGAGGATCAGGATGCAACAACTGAAATTCCCCAGGCATGAGAAGAGTCCTGTCCCTCCATCATGAATTCATGTGGATTTGAGGTTTTTGAAGTTCAGACTAGTTTATCAGCAGTGGAAGAAATCAAGTAGTCTGTTGTTGTGAAAAATTATTATTTACTGGTGCAAGAACTCTGAAAGTGAAGGTAATGGCAGCTTTCAAGGATCAGTTTTCATGCCACAAAAGCTCTTTAACTGGTCATGGAAACTGGTGAATCTAACCAACTTCTGCACTTTGCCTTTAATAACCCCAGCCCTGGCAATGAGCCCTGAAGTATAGGGTAACAGGAGAGGCAGCAAGCCACAGCCCACTTTTTACCTGTACAGATTAACAAAATGCTTCCCCAGTGAAAGAGCTCCAGAGTGCAAGTCCAAAATTGATGCCTGGGAAAGGAAACAAAACATATGAAAAAGGAGCATGAAAAGGTTTTAGCATTATTTAACTGTGACATTTAATAACCGTCCCAAGCTGGCTCTCACTTCTCACAGCCTCCCAAATGAAAATATTCATTTCCAGCACTTGGGTTGACAATATCAGAGCTTACTTCATAACTACAACCCTCCCTCAGTTTACTGTATAGATGCACAAGATATTAAGGTGCTACAAACAAAAGCACAGCACTGCTACTGCTGAGAGTCAAACCTGACATACAGAATTGCCAAAGTCTTCCTCCACGGGTTAGGGGTAAGACCCTGTGTTCCTGGATTCCTTCTTCAAGGCATTTCCCTTCCTCACAAAGATGACTAATTTTCCAGTATTTGTGAAGCACTCAAATAGCAGCACTAATATTTATCTTGCCCAACATTTGTTATTAAAACTCCTCCTTCACCGTGAGTTCCTGTGTAGTTCTCATATTTTAATAGGGACATAAAAGTCAGTTTAAAAGAACAATTGTCATTCTTAAGCTTACTAGAGCCAGACTTTCTTTTCCTTAACTTCTAAACCAACCACTGCAAAAGAAAAATCAAAGAGTGAAGAGTTTTCACATATGAAAACTAAATCCATTTCTTCATCCAATTCAAGCCAAACACTTCTGCTGAGATCCAGGCCAAGCTAAAAAGATTAATATTCAGATCTGCCAGGATAGAGCACTACTTCTCAAGACTTTATTTTTCTAAGCTGGATAAAGTACCAACTAATGACATCTTTGATATACAGTATCTGGACAAAAGCACTCATCTTGGAGTCTTTCTTGATTCACCCATAAGATTTGCATTATTCTAACACAATCCAAACAATAACAAGACCATTAGGTGAGCTTCCTGGAAAGAGTGGTAGTTTCAAATACACCAATCAAAAGAACTTCTGGGGGCGGTTGGCTCAGCACTGCTTAAATCCACTTTGCCCAAAAGCAGACAAGTTGGTGAGTGAGCAGCAGCAAATCATCAGTGCACAGATATGTCAAAGCTGCAATGCCAGGCCAGCAATAGGGCTTCACCTTCAGCTCAAAGCATTTTTCTGACACCTCTTCTTCCAATGTGATCCAGAGAAGGACACCCAAGACCATCTCTCAGCATAAGGAAATTGTTGCAGGCTCAACTGCTCTGAGCTTCAGAGCTGAATCAGGGGAGTTTCACTAAAGACTCCTTTTAAAAGGGATAGTAACAACTTTTTTTTTAGTAAACTTAGCCAAATATATAAGTTTAAAGAGGTAAAGAAAATCAAAGTAACAAGCTATTCAAGTGCACACAGCATGGGCTTTTCTGACTTCCCCTTCTCACAGTTTCCCCAAAGCTTCAGAGGACTGTTATGGAAACAAATAATCTCCCAGTCATGCAAGAGCAGATCTTGTAATAAGCTTTACTCAAGGTTCAGAAGCAGAATGCTTTCATTTCTTGGTTTCTGGTTCTGTACAATAATCTAAGCTACAGCTAGAAGTAAAACTGCTCTCATGTAGCTTCAAAAATATGCCTGTGATCATGCTAAAGTAGATTATAAGGAGAAGTAGCAGGACACATCTGACAAGGTTAATTTAATTTAAAAGCAAATTGCCTTTCAAATACTTTCAACCTGTTTTCCAAGTGTACACATTTCTTCCACTCCTCTAGCTCCAGATGATTACAGTTGGAAAGATCCAAAATAACAAATCAATCAGAGGTATCAAGAACTGTAGGTATTCATAGCTGAAAAGATAATGGCTATGATATAAAGCCTAGAAAAGCCAGATGGAGACTGAAAAGGAATCTGCAAAAGAAAGAATATTCAGACAGACGAAAACAACTGCATGCCAAACTTAGACAGGGACTTGATTACACATGAGCACTGAGCTATTTGTTTAACAGCTACCATGGAAAGAAACTGAAACCTATTTATTCTGGCCTCTGCAACTCCAGAACATTAAGCATTTTCAGCATCATTTCCTACACTGTGAAGAATACCTTGGTGAAAGCCTGTGTCAACACTGTTACTTTCAAATGCAGCTATCCGATCCAGGGTCAGCCTGCAATTCAGGTCTCTGTTAGCTCTACAAAGTTTGCAGGGGTCCTGCCATCCTGAGCCAAACACACATACCCACATACCTAGTTTCAAGAGACTTCAACAGAACTACCTCAATATCCTGGTTTAGAGAACTTGTGTTGAAAGAAAATGAAACATCTTTATTTAAAAGAATAAATCACAGAATCATTAAGGTTGGAAAAGACCTCTAAGATCAAGTCCAACCTTCTACACAGCACCTCCATGACCACTAGACCATGTCCTCAAGTGCCACATCTACATGCTTTTTGAACACCTCCAGGGATGGTGACTTCACCACTTTCCTGGGCAGCCTGTTCCAATGCTTTAAATAAAAAAATAAGATAATAAAAAAAATATATATATATACACACACACGAACATTAATACACAATTATTAATGTATACTTACAAAATAGAACAAAAATTTAAAGGTCACTATAGAGAAAATAAAAAGGATAAAGCTGAGGCAAACATCAAGAGAACTAATGCAATCCACATTCTGTGAATGAAGAACAGAGCATAAAACTATTTTAGAGAGACAAAGATGTAGAAAAGAAAGCACCACACCAGCAGAGATGATGCTCCTGTTTGGATTCTGTTGAAAGTTAGACTGGAAGATTACAATGACCTCTTCTAGCTCCACTCTGTGTGTGTAAACAAAAATAAATCTAGGAAAAATTACAAAGGAAGATAAGAAAGCTCAGTGTGACAACTAGGGCATTACACCTGGGAGATTTCAGTAATTCAGATGCTTGCCAAGACCTTCCCAACACAAAAGAAATTAAAAGAAAACAAAGTTTTTGTGCTATACCTCAGTCCTCCAAGGAAGCAGAAAAGGCAGCAAAAGGAGGCGAGAACTGACAGTCAAACTGCAAGCTTAGGTCTTTAATAAATCTACTATCAAGACACAAAGACACAAGCCCACTTCTGTGAATTCAAAATATTTTTTTTGTCTCATTTAAAAAAAAAAAATTAAAAAGAACAGATATGTTGCTTAAAAAGGAGTTAAAAGGAAATCAGAGAGAACAAGAATGCTGCCTGCACCCTGGTAGAAATGTGAAGAAGATTGAAGTGGCTAAAGCAAGATTTGAAAAGAATTAAACAGAAAGGAATTTAACAACAAAAAAAAACAAAACCAAAAAATTAGTCTAACAGATGTAATTGGACAGAATTAGCCAAATACTCTAAAGCCTAAAAAATTTAAAGCAACTAACCAGACCTAATGGAACAGGTTTTAAGCTTCAGAGGCAGGCAGAGCACCAAGATGAAGACTTGAAACATTTTGTATGCTATGCAGGTAAGAGATGGGAAAAGATAAAAGGCTCAAATGAAGAAAGATAGTCTCATCTATACATCATAAGCACAAATCCATCAGTATTTAATGATATCTGACCCAAAATAGAACTATTGGGCAAAGATTCACTCCATGACATGGAGAATATAAGCATGCAAAACAAAATAGAAAGAGACAAACAGCAGAACAGGGGAGGAAGCAGCCTAGAAGGGACTGTGTCTAAAGGCTTCACCAGAACAGAACTTCCCCAAAACACTTAGGTTGTTTTTAGCACCTTTCAGTGTTTATCCACTATTCTGGATAGGGCCTCCACGCAACAGTACACATTTCTTCTTCCCCTAAGGAGTAACAAAGGGCATATGATAGCTTTTTCACATTTACAGATTCTGAGAAATGTGAGAAGACTTGAATCAGAGTCAAGGTCTTTCAATGGACATCAGATTTCTTAACAGACTTACTTCAATGCAGCAATAAATTCTCCTTCCCACCCCCATTTCCCTCCCCTCAAACAAATAAATGGCACAGTGATGCTTCAAAAAAATGATGCATATGATGGATTTCCATTTGTCTGACACTCTGGGTTAATGTCCAAGTAAACCAGCTCAGGAGCCCTGCCCAGCAGTGGGCAGCAAGTTCACCTACCCTCACATCTCTTCTAAGCTTTCCCTATCTCTGATTCCCCAGTTCCACAATCCCCTGCTAGGCATTAACTTTCTGTTGTTCAAACCCATGAAGCTGTCTGTGTTGTACACTGCTGTTCTAAATCCTCTGTGTGGAAATCTAATGGGGAAAAAAAAAAAAAAAAAAATCACATGTAGGTCCCAAAAGACACAGCATAGGAAACCCACTTGACAGCATTAACAACAGGAGCTGAGGTCCCAACAGGCAGAGGAATTTGGGCAAAAGTGGTAAATTATGCAACCACAGAACTGAAAAGATCCAAGGGATCCTGACAGAACTGAACAGAGCATGGTAAATCACTTAAATATGTTGTTTTAGATGGGCAGCACTGCTTCAGTTTCTCAGCAACCACAAGGCCAAAAGCAATTTTTTTTCAATGAAACCTTTCTCCTCTTCTGCCAATGCATGCCCCAGTACAGCAGAGGGCTAAAGAAGTGGTTGTGTTTACAAACAGTCACAAAAGGTTCTGTTCACACACAAAAACATCCTAAGAACAACGATAGAGGGAAGAAATTAAATGTGCTTGTTAGAGAAGTAGGTTTGGTTTTCTTTTTAAATATTATTCAAAGTTCCATTTCAGACATTATAGTAGATGGTAATTTTTGTCACTACACAAACCAAGCCTTTCTGTCATTCTGTGAACCACTCTGATTTAGTTTCACAAGTCACACTTGTGCAGTTCTGCTATAGTAACTGTTACCAGATGGAGGAGACAATACCAGTTCAAGAGAGGCACTAGAAATAACTATACTGGATAACAGCAAATGTCAGCTGTATTGCAGGAGTCACAAATTACACTTCTAGCAGAAGCATTAATGGAAGATAAAATAACTTTTCAAACTTTTTTTTTTCCAAATATGAATGGAAATTAAAAAAAAATAATCTCAATCTCTCTCCCTCAAGTCCTCCCAAAAAAGCATTTATAATCTTGCCTGGCAATAAAAGAATATAAAGAGTAACAGGACACTGCTCACCCCTCCTTCAGATCCTCCCAGGGACAGTCCCCTCTCTGCTATTCTGTAGACAAAACAATAAACTATGATGAGAACTAATGTCCAATTACTTTGTCCTTTATGTCAATACTTAGCACTTACTGAAGAGTTACATGCTGGCTCTATCTGATGCACCAGATAACTCAACTGAATTAATAGAAGTTGACACTTATTTTAAGTTGAATCTTGCAGCTTGTCATGAAAATAAAGCATGTTGCAGAACACTTCTGAGCTTGTAGCTTCCTTCCACAAATCCCCCAGACACTCCTAAAACCACTGCCTTTCAAATACATCTGCCCAAGAAAGATTAAACAAAAAATCCCCAGATGCTGATTCTCAGGGGCAGTACAAATAAACCAGTACAATACAGAAACACTGGATTTGAAAGCACAGTGGCTGGCCTGAGCAGTGAACAAAGCATTTCCACCAGCTCCATTCTGCTTCAGGCATTAGTGTATTCCCCACTGACATGATTATCAAGTGCAAATCACACCCAGAGAGGCTGAGAACTTTTCCAACTGCATAATTTGACAGTGTTCCCTACTATTTGATTAAAACTCAACACTTAGTAGTTCATGGAGGACTACAGGGTCAGCACTAGCTCATAATTATCCAGAGACTCAGTTGAAAGGAGGCTTATGTTGTTTTGTTCTGATTTTAAAAGGCCAAATGGAACAGAAGGCCAAGTGAAAATCCTTTCAAACTTATTTAATTCACTGTCCCTTTTTTTTTCCCCCCTACAAGGCTCATGGCGCTACAGAGCTAGGCAGCAAGAACTGTTTCCACTATAGTGAAAAACACCTTTTAAAAGCTTGGTGGTTTAACCAATTTAACCCATCCTCCTCCAGCTAATGAGCTTTGTGCTGCACCTTAAACACTGGCATTAAAGAAAGTGCTTGTAAGAGATGAAAGAGCTACAAGAAATATTACCCACGGATCCTTTCAGCTTCTTCCTTTGTGATTACCACATCAGTCACACCTCTTCCACACTTCCTAGGAGTGCAGCCTGGAACAGAAAGAGGGAAAAAAAAAAATCCCTTCTTTAACAAGCCTCAAAACAAATCACTATTTATATTTTCCTACTCCTCTTTCAGATTCAAAGCATTCAGAGATGAGATATTGGCAATCTCAGAATATTTTAGATCATTTAAAACTACAAGAAAGTCACATCTTTGTTTTGATGTGTTTTGCACCACCAGCAGAAAGAAGACAAATCAGGCAGTGTCACTGTGGCTTCTGCACAGATTCAAGTTCCCAGGACTCATCCAAGCTACATTACCTTCCCCGTTGTGTCTGGTGTAATTTCCCCGAGTTACACCAACTAAGCTGAAAAGTTCTTTCCTGGTGTGTCCATAATGCAATCCAACAGAAGGGAGATGATCCACCAGGAATGAAGCTCAGCCCCCATAGTAGCACAGCTACTGGAGATGTGGCTGTAAGGCATGACCCAGCTCCTCCAGTGCTTAAGTTAAGCAAAATGCATAGCAAAATTTCTATCCCTGTTGATCTGAAAATAGTTCTTAGAAATTTTAAAGTTGTGTGGGTGACCAGGCTGAGTGCTGGCAGCAACACACCAGATTATACACACTGCCTCCTTGCTCAGGAAAAAAGAAAACCCCTTCTTTGACACATGTTTAAACTGAAGTCAAAGGCACCCAAACCAAGCAGACTGTTTAAACACAGATCATGGATAGGAAACCAACTGGATGAAAAGGCAAATAATTCACTGTGTTTCCTGACTACCCAGCAACGGCTCCCTGAAGTCAGCTCAAGGTTTGGATTCCAGGAAGCACACACTAAGTTATTTGAAGATAACACAGGAAAATAGTAGTCCAAAAGAATGCTGGAGATTACATCCCTAAGCACCCATTCATCAATGGCAGCACTGAAGCCAGCACTATGAGAAGAATGAACCAGAACCACTGCTCACTTTTCTCCTTTTGACCCTGTGAGCTAAAGAAACGGGCAAAATCAAAACACACCATTCATGAGGAACCAGAGTGCCCTGATATTAAAAAAGCACCAAATTATAAATTCTGGCAGCAGATGGAAGGGGTTTTGCACAGCACTTGGCAATATTATCACAAAGCCTAAGGTACAGAATTGAAACAAACAAAAAAGTCACAAGTGGCTCATAGATGAAGTTGTTCTAAGTTATAAATTTGGGAAGGAATGGAGTGGAGAGAGGAGGAGTTTCTGTGCTGTGTTTTAAGCATACTGTAAATATCCTCTCTGCAACCAGAAAGGCTAAGAATGGGGGTTTGAAAAAATGCAAACATTTCCACAAGCTGAATTCCAGGTACCAACACTTAGCAAGTTAAACACCACAGGTCTTACAATAAAAATGCAAGATGGAAATGCTGTGTCCCATTGGAGCATATGATGCAGCAGATATGAAAAGCAATAAACAGTAGCCAGTAAAAACTGTAAACTATTTCTTGTCTGCCCTAACAAAAACGCTGACACAGTGCTGTTGTGCCTTCGAAGCTCCACCATACATTCAGCAGTGGCAGATTAAAATCCATTAGTTACTTCCGAATGCCAGGCTGAAGAGCATCTCAGTAGCCAATTGATAGGGATAAGGCATCTCTGCCTCCAGGCAAGCACTCACCCAAGGAGTGAGACAGATGGCTGAGGCAGCTTCCAGCACCCAATTTTAAACTCAGATGTATGGGGGGGTGGGGGTGGGGGGGTGTGTGGAAAAGAAAAAAAAAAAAAAAGCAACCCACAAACAAAACAAAAACACCAGCCAAGGAGGAACCAGCTGAGGCTCCCAGAACTGGGCAGGTGCATACATAAAAAGTTCAACTTAGCTGTGGAAACTTTACAGCTGAGCATCAGACACCAAGTGATGATAAGAATGTGTCTCCTCCTGACAGAGCCAGCAGCTGTAGCCAAAGTAAAGACAGAACTACTGAGTGAAAGAAAGTCCTTTCCAACAAAGTGACTAAAGCTCGGGAGCCGAGTCCAGCTTGGCAGCGAAGCACAGCCCGCAGTGCCGCCTCACTAAGCTATGGGTTACACACGCGGAGTTAGGAGCTCAGCCTCGGCCGCGCAGCAAGGCTCAGCAGCTCACCACCGCCCTCTTCTGGGCAGTGAGCAGGACACAAGAGGTAAGAAGTAAGAGTAAAGTTAATTTCTCCCAGCTTGGCTTCAACTAGTCACTTAACGATGCTCACACGTTCCTCGTACCTCTGAACGTGTAATACAGGGGAAGACTTGTAAAAACATCTGCTGAAAACCAAAACCAATCACAAGACTTACCAAGTAAGCAGCAAGCAAACATCTAACAAGAGATCCAGACTACAAACCCACTCAGTTCCTCCTGGGTTGATGCCAGCTGTGTTAGTTTGTCTCATACAAAGCCAAGAGAGGTCACTCTTTGCCCTGAAGGTACCAGAGTTTGCTCCTCATGACATCACAAGAAGACAGATCCCATTCTCTTCCCAGGCAGAGTTATCCTTGAAGTTCCTGCTTTACTTATGATGGGAATAATAACTTATCTGGTTAACAAGATCACAAGTCCACAGCTCAGAAAATTTCTCTTGCAGACCAGTGAAGAGAGTAATACGGTTTTGTTGATTTGAGGAGTTTGTTTTGGATAAGCAAAAGCTCCAGCAGCAGAATGCAAACAGTTCTAGCCTTAGTTCAGCCATAACTACCACACAATGTGGCAACATAAGCTACAGAGTTGCGTCTGGCTTTGGCACTAAGCAAACACAGCCAGAAGCAGTTTCTCCTTATGGTAACTAATGAAAACAAAACATGTGCTATCATGTGCTTAGTGTCAAAAAAAAAAACAACCCACCCACCACCACAACTATGCTGAGGACTTTTTCCTGCTGGTAGCTTCCTAACAAGAGTTTTCCCGGTGTCAGTAACACTTCTGATGAATCCTCCAAGTAAGATGCTACAGTAGCAACACTGAGCAAAAACTACCTGACCAGAGGCTACACAAACTTTTGGGTTACATGATAAGTCTTTCTATAAACAGCACCAGGACCAACCACCTGAAGAGAGATGGGGAAAACTATTTCCACAACTTTGGGGTATCACATCCAGGCTGCAGTCTGATGGAAGTTTTCTACCGGATGTGGCACTGGAAGTTAAGAAACAGCAGAAATTCACAGAACAGCCCTCTCAGAAGATCAGCTGGTCCAGCCGTTTGTGGGTAATAGCCCAGTGAGACTATCAAACACATCTTGAAGATCTCCAGTCATAAAGGCTCTAATGCATCCCTGAGGAGGTTGTTTCAATGATTTTTCTCACTGTAGAAAACAACTTTGTCCAGTGCAACTTCCATCCATTATCCCTTATCTTCTCCATGTGGCTCCTTGTGGAGGGAGAGAGTCCAACCTCTTTGCAGCTGCCCTTTAAGTACTGGAATACTATAATATGCTGAGTCTCTGCTTCTCCAAAAGAGACATAACTCCTTTGGTCTTTCCTCATAAGGCAGGTTCTTCAGCTCTCTGATCATCTTTTTTCCTTCCTCAGCTGCAAGCAGCTTCTACCAGTCTTCACCTTTGTGTCAGAAAATGTTTTGCCAGCCACTTAAGCATGTAAAGTAAATCACTCAGCTAAAAAATAACTCAGAAATATTTTTTTAGATGCAATAGCTAATTTGTCAACATATAGCTAGACATACAAGTAGACTGACAAAAAACAAATGCAGAGCTGCTCTCTGGCAGCAGTACAAGTTCAAAATTTTTATCAAGATACGCTTCGCAAGTGTGAAAAAGAACATCAGCAGAGCTTATCCATGCAAACTGCAACTTTCTCACTGCTTTTCATGAATGAAGATTACAGTATCAAATTTCTCTAGGAGAGTCAACGTCAATGAAGTGCGTGCTGGGGGAGACAAACACAGGCTCAGCTGAAGGACAAAGACAGCACTGAAAGCTGCCTGCACACACACATCAACACAGATATATCAGAAGCTGGCATTTGTGCCATAACCATATGCTAGCAGCATAGACAATATCCTAAATCACTTCCCATCCATACCCTGCATAATATTTACCAGTAACAAACTCACCACAGGAATCATGAGAGCACGAAAAGCCAGATATAGCAAAAGTTCATTTCACACAGCCTAAGTAAAGCAGTCTCTGAAGGAAATTATGTAGGAGTGACAGAAAAAAACTCCAGGTGTAGGAACTTCTGAGCTGGCCCAAGAAGTATGAACGTTCAGGGGTTGAAAAATTACACACAGTGCCCCGGAAATTGCTAGAAACACCGGAGTTCTGCAGCACATATTTGGGTCAACAGACAGCAGTCAGCCTGTTATGGTACTTTGCCCCACTTCAGACAATCCTATCCAAATACCTTCAAATCTTTTCTGGCTGTCATAGTCCTCAGAGCAGGGGATCTCAATGAACTTATCCTGCAGGTTCTCACTGTGATGAGCCAGCACCTCCGTGACCCCATCCTCAGCACTCAAGTAACTCCAGCTCAGGAGGCCACCGACGGCAAGAGAAGAGAGGAGGAACACTGTGAACACTGCCTTCACCGAACTCCACCGCGGCTCTCGCTGGGTTTTGCTCTTCTTAGCGCTAGGAAGGGAGCACAGCGACAGTTCCACTTAAGCGAACGACAGACTCCCGAGCCGCCGAGAAACGGCTTTGGCTGATACCATGACCGACACCGGGGAGACCTGGTCAAGGGCCGGTTCCCCGACTAGCCCTTGTTTAGAGTACACGTATTTATACACACACGCAATTACGATTCCTCTTTCATGCCCGGAGGTCACGGGCCGCCTTCATACAGGATTCCCACAGGAGCCGGCGACGCTGCCGCAGGCCGCTCCCTTCAGCCTCCAGGCCCGGGTACCGCCAGCCCCGGCAACGGCGGAAGGTGCCAGCGGCCAGCCGCCAGCGGCCAGCCACCAACCCCAGTCCCGCAGCCAGCCCGGGCCGATACCTGTTGTGGTGGCGGCCACCACGCTCGGGCCGCGCCGCTGTCCCGCCGCTCTCGGGGCCNAGCGTCGGATAGGCGGCCCAGAGAAGTTCATTAGAGTCAAAAGCAGCAGAGCGGACTCACTGAGGCAGAAGCGGAGGCAGCTGCACAAGGCCGGGACACCAGAACCGCAACAGAAGGACCCAGACAACTGGTCTATGCTGAGGTACGCTGCGGCGGCGGCAGGCTAAAGCAGTCAATAGCAGTCAATGCGACGCGGCGGCGCTGTTAGGAGTCTGGAGCGCGCAGTCAAGAGCAATCGAGGCCGGAGCGGCGGCATGCGACGAGCATGGAAGCGAGCGGGCTGCGTCGGCGGATGGTGCACCTGGACCTGAAGGGCGCTCCGCCCCGCGCCTCCTACCTGGCAGAGGTACCGGGCAGGAGCGGCGGATGGGTCCGGTCTGGCCTGGGGGGAAACGGCGAGAGGGTTCCCCATGCCCGCTTGGATCGGCCTCACCTGCCCGCTGTTCCCCCTCAGGTGCTGCCGCTGCTCCGCGCCCTGGGTGCCACCGGGCTGCTGCTGGAGTATGAGGACACCTTCCCCTACGCGGGGCCGCTAGAGCCGCTGCGAGCTCCGCACGCCTACAGGTAGCGCTCGGAGTGGGCCCGGGAAGGGGAATCTCTGCTGCCAGCTCGGGCCCTGACTTCTTGATTTTCTCTTTCAGCCCCGGGGAGGTGAGAGCGGTGCTGAGCCAGGCTAAGGCCCAGGGACTGGAAGTGGTGCCGCTGGTGCAGACCTTCGGACACATGGAGGTGAGCACCGAGCGGGTGGCATCGGACCTTCGATGCCCGGGAGCGCTGGGTTGGGAGAGGGGAGGAGCAGCTCCGGCTGTGTCTTGAGTGGCTCTGTTGGGAAGTGTCTGTCGTAACTCCCAATGCTAACGATGTCCAACTCCCATCACCTGCGTGCTTTGGACACCAGGGTGACACTGCACTCACAGCCCTGTTTACCTCACCCCGTGGGATACTTCATGGACAGAGACTCTCACGGCACAATGGAGCAGCAACCGTGGCTCTCCTCACTGTACCACCCCTGGAGAGAGGCCTCAGTAGGACACATCTGTCCGCTTCCTTTTGCTGTTGTTCTCCACGCTCTGCTTTCTCTTGCAGTTTGTGCTGAAGCACAAAGAGTTTGCTCACCTCCGGGAAGTGAAGGCGTTTCCCAATGCCCTCAACCCACACAAGGAGGAGTCACGGGCACTGGTCAAAGCCATGGTTGACCAAGTCATGGCACTGCACGGAGACTTACGGTGGTTTCATATTGGATGTGATGAGGTGGGCCTGTTTCTTTGTAGGAATGATAGTAAGGGCCAAGGTGTCTGCATTTCAGTGGTGCCCAGGCCATGTTTGGGTAGGATTTGGGGGACAGTAAACAGCAATTCAAACCAATAGAAAAAAGTAATTTTGACGGTAAATGGTTCCTGTAGCACAGGATGTTATCTGATCTGAGTGTAATGTCTAAAGTACTGAAGGCACTTTCTTCAGGCTAACTCAGCACTTGGGTTTAGGACAGGTGAGTGTTTAGAGTGAGATACCAGTTGGGGGGTATTCTTTAAAAATCATGAAGTTTGGATGTAGGATGTTGGCTCATTGTTCTGGCAAACATTGAAAGTAAGCCCTTTTGTGGTGGCTATTTTTAGTCTTGGTACTTTTTCTCCTTAAGGAGGAGAACCTTGAGTTTTCTCAGGATTCCTTAAAACCATCCCTATGGTCTGCAGGCCCATTAAATTCATTGTCATCACCTTAACTGTACTGACAGTTTAGTACTGCTGTCCCCTACATTGGTCAGTTTTTAAGACTCACTTGACAGTGAGCCATCTTGTTTCAACTGCACTATCAACCTAGGAAGGTTAGACCAGATGATTGTTGGGGTCCCTTCCAACCTGGCATTCTGCCTTTCTGTGATTAGTATTTTGAATCCTGTTGTTTGGGAACAAATGGCAAGATTAGGTAGGGACCTGCAAACTTTTATAAAGCAAAATACTTTATGCAGAATAAATGTGTTTTAGCTAAAACCTGCCCTAAAGCAGCAAGGGGTTTAAAAGCACATCCAGCTTGACAGGCCCAAATCCATTCTCTGCATAGGACCAAGTATGCTGAGGCCACTCTTTGACACATCCTCAAGTTCTTCTAAATTGCTGTGCAAATTATCTCTTTCCCCAAAGCAGGAACCTTATTTTAAGTAATTCAAGACCTTATGGGCTACTAGATTTGAACTGAGTAAAACTGTTGAGTGCTTCTTCCAGAGATAGACCTTCCATAGACAAACAGCATGCTCCAATTCTCCTTTACATGTTTTAGTGTCTAGGAAAATTCTGTTATGTGATGCATTTAGACAGGGCCAGAGTCTCCTGCAAACTGATAGAAATATTTGCAGTGACTTCGACACCAGGAGGTGCTTTGAAATATGTCTGCTCTGTGCGCTATCTTTGCAGTGGATTTTGAATATTGTATGACTTCATGACACTTTCAAGTTCACTCCCCCTATTCCCATAAAAGAAGTCAAAATTATTTGATGTTTCAGGTTTACTACCTTGGAGAAGGAGAGGAGTCAAAGCAGTGGCTGCAGCAAGGAGGCCACACTCTGGAGGAGCTGTGCTTATCCCACATAAAAGCAATTGCAAGCTGTGTGGCCTCATCTTACCCCACTGTGACACCCATCGTGTGGGATGATATGCTGAGAGGGATGAGTGAGGAAACATTGGCAGGTGTGTGACCAGTGATGGGGTGAGTCCTGTTTTGTAGCACACAAGGAAGTTTACACAACCAGTGAAAGCAGTTAAAAATAAGAAATCTGAGGATAGATCAGGATAGAGAGTAAAGACTTCAGTCCTTGACCATGTCACAGGCTTTCTGTACAACTGTAGTTAAGTCTTAACTAATAGACTTTAGCTAGTGACAAACAAAGCAGTCGTCATGCAGTGGTTGCCATCAATTCCACTTTCTTTACACACAAAACCCCTATTGCCTCTTGTGATCACAATCTAAATGCCTATGCCTCTCACCATCTTCTAGTGTTATGTGTTGCTCTGTGCAACCTCTGGTTCCAGTGGTGCAGGCTTGCAGGGAGAAGCTGTGACCCTGTGAGCATCACTCACGCTGCATGTGATCATTGTGGACATCAAGAGGTACTCTGAATTGTGGGGTTACTGCAGGACCTTGATGTCATGAGTCTTGTGTGTTGAAAAATAGGAAACTGCTGCTGTAATTGGAGTAGTCCTGGCAGAGACAGAGCTCCAGCATTTTCAGAGCCACCTTATGTGTCTGCTTTAAACAGAGTTAGACACAACCATGAAGAGCTGTGTAGTTACTCCAGCAGACTGACCTATTTTTTGATTTAATAGTGGGAAAATCTCAAAAAATGCAGATAGGACCCATGCACTTCCCACAAAAGCAACATAGCATCTGGCTAAGAGCACTCTGCTGCCACAGGCAATAACAGACTAAAGAAGATAAAATGAGATTTGAAGCTAAACCTGTAATCTTTATTTGTACTTTAAGAGCATGAAAAAAAAAAAAAGTTCTGTGTGAACACTTCTCAGGCAATCTAACTTAAAGAGTGAATATTTCCTTTAGAATTTAGCTGAAACCTTGTGTGTATTGTTTGCAGCTCTACCAGTTCAGCCCTGGAGAAATACTGATAAGAGTTAAGGGGCTAAGAATAAGGTGGGCTTGGGATGAATGGGATCTCTGATGAATTATCACTGCTGACCCATAATAGTGATTTTAAGACATCTGAAGACTTCATGGCCCCTGCGTTTAAAGTCCTGGCCAGGCTGAAAATGCCTAGAGGCACTTCAGCTGGAAATGAAGAACTGTAGTAAGGAGCCATAGTTACTTCTACTCGCATGCTGCTGCTGCACCAACAACACCTACTTAGCTTTACTAACTCAGTCAGTCACTTGTAATTGTTTGTCTTCCATTACTTAGAAGAATTATGTTCCTTTCAGAGTCTGAGGTCCCACAGCTTGTGCAGCCAATGATCTGGGACTATGCAGCAGACCTCGACGTGGAGAGCAAAGGTTTGTACTTCTCTGCCAAGCTGTGTAGAGACAAAGAGCTCTGTTAATCTGTTAAGCAAAACAGCAAAACCAAAATAGCATCGTGGAAACATGCCTTAGACATTAAAAAATTGTATGGTTTTTATTGCTTTTCATTGCTTTAAAGGCAGAAATATAGCTCTTGTTTGATCACACAGAATCACTCTGGTTGGAAAATACCTTCTGGATCATCAAGTGCAACTCTGCCAGGGGCACTACTACATCATATCCTTGAGAGTTGCTATTATTTATTTTCTTTTTCTATTTATGTTTCTCCTATGAAGGACTTGCATTGTCTGCTGCTTAATTCTGGGGGGCTCTCACTGATGGCAGATTGAGAGGGGTTTTTGCACAAGCTTTACTAGGTTAAAATTCATTAAAACCAGTGGGAGTAGAGAGCAAAATCTCTGTAAAAGAAGCTCCAAGGCTTCATCTATCTACACAATTAAAAGGAAAAACTTCTAAAGACTCCAGTCAGGCATCTGACAGGCATAGAAATATTTCTTTGTTGAAAGAAGAATCAGTTCTCAGATGCTGTGTGTGTTTGTTATGTGGCCACTGTCCTTAACATTGAAGCAATTCAGCAGTTCAAAGGAGTGGACTGTGGTAACTGGGCACAGGAAAATAGAACAGTCACCAAAACAGGGTGCTCAGAGAGGATGTCAAATCTCTCACCCTTGCTGATGCTCAAAATATGACAGGGTAAGGCTCAGCTGCCTGAGTTCCTCTTGATTGGTGCTGGTCTCTTCTCACAGGTAATTGGAGACAGAACAAGGGGGAATGTCCTCAAACTGAGAATGGGTAGGTTTAGATTAGACATTAGGAAAAAGTTTTTCATGGAGAGTGGTCAGGCACTGGTATGAGCTGCCCAGGGAGGTGGTTGAGCCACCAACCCTGGATGTGTTAAAGGGTCACTTTGATGTGGTGCTTAGGAATATGGTTTAAGGTGAATTTTGTAGAATAGGGTTCTGGGTTGGACTTGGTGATCCTGAAGGTCCTTTCCAACCAGGATGGTTCTGTGATTTTGTAATTGGAGCATTAGAGGCAAGGCTGGAAGTGGAGAAAAACTTGTCCGGTGAATGTTCTTTTGTGTGTCATTGCAGTGCAGCTTGTAGAGAAGTATCAGAGATGTGGCTTTTCCAAGGTGTGGTTTGCTAGTGCTTTTAAAGGAGCTACAGGAGTGAATCAGTCTCTAACACTTATAGGACACCACTTAAAAAACCATCTCCAGTGGATGAAAGTGGCAAGCAGTACCCCTGCTGAGGTCCTTGAAGGTATCGTGCTGACTGGCTGGCAGAGGTAAGGAACAGCCTTTTCAATAGTTCCAAGGATCCCAGAGAGGCAAACCTCCACCCAAACACTCCCTCAGAGGTACCAGGAGGGTGGGCATTTAAAAGGGAACTTTATAACCCTGCTGTCCTTCCTCTTGGTTATTCCTGGGCCTCATCTACTGGCTACAGAGGGTGGATTTCACAGCTTCAGTCAACTGCTACAACATTAACCAGCAGGAGTAATTGTTTTTAGCAAACAGC
Organism: Eubucco bourcierii; assembly: GCA_013396675.1. Lineage (NCBI taxonomy): Eukaryota > Metazoa > Chordata > Aves > Piciformes > Ramphastidae > Eubucco > Eubucco bourcierii. The sequence goes on from VWZE01008295.1 coordinate 78,661, forward strand.
ATGATCAGCAGATTGGATTTGAAGGTTTGGATGTGCTTTGTGCCACCTTGAACTGCTTATAGATAGTACATGGTGTGAATCTAAATGGCTAATGTGAGTTCAGTTAGAATTAAGTTGCATGAGAGAAGAACTTATTCATGTAAGGAGGGAATAAAAGGTTTTTATGCAACAGTGATGAGATCCAAGGGAATACCAGAGAACTGAATCCGACTTTGGCTGAAAAAGTCATTTGGTTTGTATCTTTTCTTAGCAGTAAAAAAGGAGCACTTAAGTATTTCAGAGAGAAAAGATCCCTTCTCTGAGACAGAACTTGATACTTCTAAAACTTTTTGAATTTTAGCAATTGAAATACAAACAGTTCCCTCTTGTTTAGTGTGTTCTGACAGTAAAGTGTCTAATTAGTGAATGTTTTCTTTCTTAGGTATGATCACTTCTCTGTTTTGTGTGAGCTCCTCCCTGTGGCAATTCCATCATTGGCTGTATGTCTGCAGGCACTAAAGAATGGTACAGTAACAACTTTATTCTCCCTCAGCTTATGCCTAGCACAAGAGTGAAGTGACCTTGCCCTAAGCTTAGCATATTTTGAGATGGTTTGACTGTCTGATCATGGTCTGAATTATGGACAATAAATTATACAGATTGCATGTTGGTGATAGGGGAGCAGAGTGGCCCAAGTATTGAAGTTAGCCATAGTATTGTAACTATTTCTTGTCTTCTGACACACAAATGGTCACAAACTTCTTCATGCTTATACTAAAAAAAAAAAAAACTAAGAGGCTGAATCTCATTTGAAACAGCACTGCTATGCAAATGACACTTAATGTGGTTTAGATTTAGATCTTGTTTACAGGTAGAAGCTGTTTTAATTTAAAACTGATCTGACAGCTACACATGCCTGTTTCTGGTTTCTCTACAGGCATTTGCCAACAGAATTATTATTTTTTTGTCTTTCTACAATTCTTATTTTGAAAAGAAAACCCTAGAACCTACTCATTTTTAACTAAGGCGCTAAAAGTATTCAGCACCCTGAAAAGGCGGCTCACAGCTAGGTAGTTCTTTACCTAGCACAAAACAGTTCTCCCAGAGAGTTCTACCTTGTTCTACTTCCATTTTACTTTTACAAAAAGACATCTCCATCCTAGGAGAACTACTAAGCCAATGCAGAGTATTCCAGAAAAACCCTCTTTCATGGACACTGTGCTTATTTAGACTCTTTTTTCACTTATTTCCACTATCTTCTGCCAGGTGGCTATTCTGAAAAGATTAAAGAAGATGTGGAAAAGCTTCTGGGAATGTCCAACCTGGAAACTGATACTTTCATGAGGTAAAATTCCAGCTGCAGGATTCAGATGTTTCTCATTGCATGGTAAGTTCAGAAACTAATAGATCCTCTTTGGACAGCACAAGTGTGGGGACCTTTCCTGGGAGCAATATCCTTACTCTTGTGACACAAGTTAGTTTCTACCTCAAGTCATCAGTGGATGAACTTCTTGAAAGGAACAGGTAATAAGGTTTATATTGATTCTCTGGCTGTCTGCAGGAGTGTTGGAACTGCTTCATCTCCAAATGGGGCATAATTCCAGCAGAGTCCTTTAAACATCAAGCTCTGCATTTCAGGCATCATTCCCTATACACTGACACCCAGCACAAGTTATTTAAATGCTAGGTTGAAGTGTTTCAGCAGAACTCCTAAATGCTATGTGCTGCCTTATTTCAGGAGTAGGTCTTTGCTGAATTAAATCTTCCTGCTATGTAATTTTGAGGGGTTACAAAAATGGAACTTGAAATGAAACTTAAATTGCAACAAATGATCAGTAACACTCAGCTGCTAGGAACAGTCCTTTACAAGCCAGTTCCAAAGACACCTGGACTTAAATTTACTTACTTCTTGAGCATTATCTCTTTTTGCCAGCAGTTCAGCTAAAGCACTGTCACCTCTCTGTCAGCCTACAATGATGCCAGTGCTATTTCAAACACTGCTCATGCTAACATCCATTTTCAGGTATGTCACAGGCTGGTTCAGCCCTTACCACAGGAAAAGGAAGATTGTTCACCCTATAATAATGCATCACTTTCAGCCTGGTGCACTAAGGTAACACCACCTAATTTTGCATTATAGGGGAATTAAAGTCTGTCATATTCTGGGCACTCAGGTGGCTGTGGTTTGAGTCCTCACCTTCTTCTATAGTTACTTCAGAAACATCAGAGAAAAATCAAACAATATTTCTAATACAGTTTTGAAGAGAAGGTTTATCTTTGCCTTCAGTTGAACAAATTCCTTGAACACAAGTACAAAACTGGTCTCAAATCAGACTCCCCTTTGAGAGGAAGTTGCTCCCATACAGAATTGCTGCACCTCACAGCAACTGTTGGCCTCAGCCTAGGAGCTCACTATGGGCCAGCTTCCAGACAAGGCTCAGAATAAAACCAGACCCCTCTTCCTTGCTCTCTGTCACTGTACTTGCTATTCAAAATTGGTTCTAGACATTGTGCCAATTACATGCTAAATGGCCAATTTATATGGACTTGGCTGTGGTAAGATGAATATCCAACTGCATCCACTCTTCCTGATTTAAAAAAAAAAAAAAGCAGAATTAACTTCCCAGGAGTCTCACATTGGGTTTCAGTTACACTTAAAATGTGTATGGTGGTTTTGTGAGCTCAGATTTCAGTACTTTAGAAGTCATTGCATAAGAACAGTGCCAAGATTAACGGTGCTTAAGTACAGTGTCAAATGCTGCCAGCACAAAATCAAGTCCTTTGAGCTCTTCTAATAGATGCTGCTTTTCCTGTAAAGTCTTTTAAAGGGCTGTACTCCCTTCTAAAAGGCCTGAAAAGCTAGCCCTCCTTTGAGGCAGGGCTTACCTGCAAATGTGATTGATTGTTCCTTCTGATTTCTGCTTAGTCTTCTCTCCAAGTGGAATGCTGTGGTGCAAGATCTCCAAGCAGCCATGGAGCAAGTTTTCCACAAGTGTACTGTAGAGGAGTGGATGGAGGAGAACGTCCATCCCAGCCTCCAGAAGCTTCAGCAAGTGGTGGATGATTTAGATAAAGCAATAAAAGCACAAAATTAGGGGCATTTAAGTTAGTCTGTCTTACTCTGTGGAAAAAGATGGCTAGTGGAAACTGGCAGATAGCGATGTTTGTTACCTTTCGAGTTGAAGCAAGTACTGTGGTTAAACAGAAGTGACCTGAAGGGATAAAGAAATTTATTAGTGTAATAGGCTTCAAGTCTTCTAATTCTTCTGTCTTAACACCTTGCTGAGCCTTAAATCACCTGCCCTGTAAGTCAGATTTGCTCCTGTTGCATAATAGAATACAGATGCGAGTCATAACTTAGATAGATTGCAAGGCAGGAGAAAAACCCAGGTTCTTCCAAATTCAGTATTAGTAATAATAGACCTCTTTTACATAACAGTGACCTCAGAAAGTGCTACAGGTTCTACTCTAGTCAGTAGCAAACTTGTTCTGCTTTGCAGTTTCCATAAGAAAGGCTTAGGATACTTTTAACATGCTTTGGGTACTCGGTACTGTGACTCCTTAGTCTTTCAGCTATGTTCAGAGTTGTTCTGCTGTTCAATCATGGCAAGTCCTTCCACATCTATCCAGTGATTTGTTCGAAGTTTTGTACCTCTTGAGACAAAAAATCCAAACCAAACCCATCAGGTGTTAAGTCCAGCTTTAACTCGCGGTCAGGAAGTTAACATGCAGCTTTTTGCAGAAGCCTGAGCAAGGAACCACTCACTGTCCATCTGCTCATGAGGTTACAGCAGATGCATGGAAGATGCTGTGTACCATCAGAGTACAGAGCAAAGGGGAGCTCCAGAAAAGGAGTTTGTTACACTTGGACTTTAGGGGAAAAGTGCAATAACACATTTGGCTTCTTTTCACCAAAGCGTCATCCAAGCTAAACAGTTTCATCCCTGCAGAAGAACAGTCCCAGTTAATTTAAGGTGTTTACTTCACCCTGTAAAACCTGAGTCCAGCTCCAAGTTTATCTAAATTTGAAGCATGACTCAAGTCTACTGAATGAGGGGGAAATGCTACATTTTATTCTGCTTTAACATTGAACTTGTAGTAATGTACAGCAATACCTTTTGTGCACCCAACTGAAGCATTAAGATACTCACCAGAAGGGAAATAAGTCAAAGGTCTGGTAGTTAAGTACATTACTGTCAATAGTCAAGATATTATTTACCTGCTTGCTTCATGTTGCTTCAATTTTTGCTCTCCTCAAAGTCTTACTTTGACTGTTCCAAGAAAATTTCCTGTACATACTAAGGAGCAGAGCTCTGGATAGAGAAAGCACAAGCAGCACAGCAGAAGACAAATCTCTTTTAACTTATTAAATGAGAGCTGCAGGCCACATGCAGATTTTTAGAGTCAGTTGCTCTTTCTACCTTAATTACAAAAGGGATACCCATAACTAAACAAGATCTTTATTTTACTTCATTAGATCTTTTGGTATTCCAAGGGTTTGTAGAAATATGCCTCTTTGGTTGGATGGTTTCAAGCAGGGGGAATGCAAATATATTCAGTGGAGTGTTGGCTCCATCACCCTAGATGACATTGAAAGCTGTGCTTGGTCTAAGTGCAAGCAGGTCCGAAAGGAGATATCTATTGAGATATCACTCTGTTCTTCCCCCCATTAATTTCCTTCAACAGGTTTGTGCCAAGTGGTAATTCAGTCAGTCATTAATATTTTAATACATTTTAATTAAAAACAATAGAAAAAGACTACAGTGACACAAATCAAGTTATCAAAAGAGTCTTTAAAAACAGCCATTCATAAACCCAAGACAACATACAACACCTTGCTGAAATCCTACTTGCAATTTTAAAAGTAGAAAAGCAATTTCTAACCACTTTCCAGAAGTATTTTTGCCTCTCAGCAACCTGCTACAGTGTAAGAACCAGCACTCTTCTTTACTGTGTATGTCAGCTTAGGTTTTGTGTCTGGGTAACTTCATCAATACAGCACAGGAGTCAGATCTCAGCTATACACTATAAATACTCTTTTTTTCTTGGGGCCTTGCACAATGGATCCTAGTTACTGGAATATTAGATCATAGCTTAGAGAAGGCAATTTCCTCCCTCTGTACAACATGCAGTCTTGCTCCTGTTCAGTACAGCAGCTAAGGCCATGATCCCATCCAACCACACACAAGCAAGTAGCTTCAGATGTGCTACTCAAGCTGAAATGCCTGCCAAATGGCACTGACCATGCACTTAAATGACAGAACATAAAGGGTTTACTTTAGGGGCAGAGCTTTAGATCTTAAGCTATTTTATGCAGTTTCAAATCATTTGGAAGTCAAACTACAGCTGTCTAGTCTCAAGTTACTAGACACCCCAAGATGCAAAAACCTTACCCAGCACCTCTGCACTACACTCCTAGAAGTATTTAATTTCCTAACCTGGTCTTTCACATCATTCCTTCCAGTGCAAGCCACTTTACACAGGCACATGTAAGGCTACATTTACTGGGCTCTTCAGTATGCTAGGCCCAGGGGAAATGAGGAAACCATCCAAAGAAAGCCTTCAGCAAAACGGTGAAAAGCAGCAGGGGAAGAGGATCAGAGAGGACTAGTGCAAAGAGGGAAGAATAGAACCTGCCCTCAATTAGCACCTGCTCTTCTAAATGGCTCCTTTGAGCTGCATCATTGCTGAGGAGCCCACAGATATTGCCATAACCAAATCCATGTTAATGGCAATTTACAACTTAATTTTCCATGCACAGTTACTGCAAAACATGAAAATCTGGGACAGTTTTTGAAGACGGGAAGCTCCAAACCTAGCTCAAGGGACAGACATCAGCCTGTGAAGCACATGTGTTTGCAGCATCCAACTGGCAAGACAAGACATCCTTTACCTCCACTGTATCACAGTAAGCCCCCAGCTGTTGGTACCAGCCAGCAGTGCCCAATGTACAGCCCACAGACAGAACCCACAGCATCTGCAGCATTCACTTAGTTCCCCTCTCAGTCTGAAGGAACTCCAGTTCCCATTAGAAACCACTTTGTATGGTGACAATGCTGCCAAATGCAAAATGGAAATGGCAGAGGAGATTTTATCAGCTGCTCTAAGTGAAGGGATGAGGAGTCAACACTCCCTCCTAGGCACACAGTACATGCCAGCAGCCATCCCTCTCCTGCCCACCATCAGCAGGACACTGAAACGTAGGGGGACACTACAGAACACTTCTGAAGAGATCACAGGACAGCAACTCAAAAAGCAGCTTACTCCACAGGATGTATTTAAAGCTATGTTCTATCTCACTACAGGTCCCTGCTCCTCCTAAGGATACTGTTTTCCTTACAGTGTCTGTCCCCCTAATGATATTGCATAGTCCACGAGTGTACACATCACTGACACGAAGAACATACTCCAAGCTGGATGCACAAGAGGGCTCAGCAGAAGCAGGGCACATGATACAATGCAGGGTTAAAACAACAGAAGTACCTTTCTAAAGCTGATTTTAACTGGGAAGGCACAGCATAGCTTGCATCTTCCACAGAATGTCAGCTCTCCGGGAAGCACAAAAGGAAGCCAGGACAGCTAAGGCCGAATGCAAGCAGTTTTGTCTGTTGTCATTCATGGGCCAGTCTGTGGGCTCAGAAGTACAATGCACATCCATACCATGTACTGCCTCAGACTGTCCTTGCTACAAACCAGCAGTTAGCTGCAGGTTGAGCCCTTCTGCTTACATGACACCATTAAATACCCTGATATTTCTCAGTGTTTCTTACTGGAAGTCCTGGAACATTGAACATTCTCATTTTACACAGCACAGGGAAAAAAAAGAAACTTCTCCAAATTCCCAATCCTATTTTCCTCTCCAAAAGGACTGTCACCTAGGGAATACATTGCAGCTAATTCAAGTGAACTCTCCAAGGATTTACATCCTGCAGTATTTTTAAAATAGGCTTGATGACCTTCCTTAGCTTACATGTGTGCTTCAGAATAAAGGCCAGACTTAGTTAATTACCTGCAACTTAATTTTCCTACATTCATACACAGCAGCTTCCCAATTTCAGTGATGCAGAGATTGAAAGCCAGATCCTAGCCCACCAACTCAGAGGACTGACCAAGCATGTCTGTTGCCAGAGGTGTCCTTTCATACCTGATGTTATTCTAAGTTTCTTATTGAATAGAATTAGACCCATTTCTGTGTTAGTCAAGCTGCATCCACACTGATCTCCCTGCCACGGCGTTATTTCAAACCAATAGTAAGAGCATCTTTGTCTCACTAGGTCTAAAAAGCTGGAAGCAAACTGTTGATACAACCTGTTGCATGTAGTTAGTTTCAGATACAGCTGGAACACACAACAGGAGGTAGCTGAAATCCTTTCCCAGCTTTCTCTTCAGAGGTAGAGTGCTCTGAAACAAGAATGCAGGTCCTTTTAAGGCCTGAAGAAAACCACTACCAGAAGACATTTGCTGCTGGCCAAATGGTAAAGCAAACCACACAATTACCTTGTACCCTGTCCAGATGTAGAACTGTGTAAGTATTTTCTGATTCAGGTCTCCACACCACAGAATTCCCAAGTAAGACCCAATGAACTTTCATACAAGCAGTTCCAGCATGCTGAAGGAACTTTTCAGCTCTTAACAACTCTTTCCCTCTACTGACAAGTTGATACAGGCATACTGAAGTTTTACTTCTAGACAGAACATGTTAACTAAGAGGTAGCTTTTGCTTCAAAAAATACCTTGGAAAAGTCATATTTTAACTATTTGTGAAGCCACTGGTGAGAACACAGGACACTACACACTGGGAATAAAACATGGGTGCAGGTCAAACATTGGATCTACGCCAGCTATGTTTAAAAAAAAGTTATATAGCACTTCAGTATCCTTTCAAGTAAGGATAACTAAAACAAATCTAGGGTACCATGTTGTTTGACAGCAGTCTTTTCCCTACCTGAAATACCAGATGTGCTTTCCTTTCTTTTGAAATACAGGGTTACAATAGTCAGTGTTCAGGTGTTGGAAAAAGTTATTCTGTCTCTGGGTAGCCTATGCCAGAAGTTAAATGGAACAAAAGTAAATTGGTGCATCTTAAAGATGTTGAAATCATTGATCTGCTCATTTCTTGTTCACAATTTACGGCTGCTTGGAAAATCCAAGAGAAGTAAGACAAGTAACAAGTTGATCAGCCTTATGTTTCCAATTCCAAGACAGTCACTCAAGTTTTCATTTCCACTGGTACATCAGTAGTAGAGAATGTCACAGTGCCCTGTTCTGCATCACCTAACTGCATATACTGAGCTGCTCAAAACCAGTTTAGCAGTATATTCAGTCACTTGCAACATTTCAAGAAAAAACTCAAAAGCATTAGGAGTTACAAGCTCAGCTCTTCTGCATTTCTTATACTCCACCTGCAACAGATGTTTGCAGTAAAGTGGAAGTTAGCATCTGCATCTCCATTAATGGGAAAGCAGTAACTGTCCAAGTGCAGGAACTAAGGCAAAGAAGCATATAAAAAGGAATTTGGTTTGGACTCTACAATGGCAATACTGAGAGCATGGGTCTTGAAGCAGTGTAGCATTAAAACATAAGTGCCCCAAGACAGATTCCTCCCATTGTAAATGCCCACGTAGAGAAATGCCCTGGTCAAGACAGCAAGATTTCTTTTCCTGAAGAACAACCAGCATATTTTCCAGATGTTTGAAAGCCTCTGTTTTCTTCAGCTCATGGTGACTTAGTATTTATCCTGTGGTTCATCTGCATCACTAGCCTCTGTTTCGCTGCTCTGAGAGAAATCCTGTGGGCTCTCTACTCTGTCCAGTTCCAGAAAACTCACGATGAGTTTGGCAACTGCTTCCACATCACTGTGGGGAAGAAAAAACAATGTTAGTGGAACTGTGGTGTTGACAAGGCAAGAACAGGCACACTAATTCTTAAATATAACTGCCCAAAGGGCCAGTCAACATACGGTTTAAAGCATGGATGACAGCATCACACTTCTGGAGGCAGCAGTTTGGCTTGACATGCCTACACATCAGATCAATCCTTTTCCTTTTGCCAGTCTCTGCTGCAAGATTCCTTATTACCAATGCTTGAAATAAATTCTCTGTTAACTGAGAAACTGAACATTTGCAAACTAGAATTAATCCCCTCTGCCATTGCACAGCTGAGTTAGGGAGGGTAACTACAGCAGTCATGCATATCTAAAAGTGATCAGTCTCCTGACAGGACATCATGTTACCCAAATGTCTGGTTTAACAGCAATTAAAAAGTTTCAGCAAGTTATACTGAGTAACACAAGTTCATATTAGCAAGAATGGAGCTACAATGAGTCTCACTAATGGGCAATTACTGCCTTGTAATTGTTATTTCCCACCTTAAACATTTTCATTAAAAAAAAAAAAAAAAAAAAAAAAAAAGGTCCACACTGCACCTTCTGCAGCCCAGGACTGCACTCTGAGTCAGTGGGTGTGAAAACCCAGTGACGAACCGCAGCACCACCAGGTAGCCCTTCCCGAAGTAGCGCACAGGCTCCTCTTCCACGTTCACATCTCGGATCTCATTCAACAGAGCCACTACTGTAAACAGATGCAGGGGAAAAAAATGTCAATGAGCAATCCCAGTTACCTCTCAGCACTGCTACTGATGACTGGGAGTCTGTGCTCTGCTTCCATACAACCAGGGCTGCCCGGCAATAACAAGCAATTGCTGAGCTACCCAGGCAAAACAAACAAGGAGAGGCTGCGGCACAGAGTAGCTGCTGTGGGCACTAAAGAACACTGCCTCCCACCAACTGGAGACCATCAGTTTATTACTTATGTTTCCCACTTCAGTGACAGTTTTATTTTGCTGTACAGACTTGGTGAGCAGGTGTTTGAGATCAAACACTGAAAGCTTTAACTGTTGAAAGCAGCTGCTGATCTCTGCCATTCCCACATTAACAGAACTTGACTCAGGAAGAGATGTGCTCAGCTCCACAATATACACCCTAAAGAGAAGATCAGTAATGTTGAACATCCTTCCCTCCACATGTAGCTTATTTTCCATCTCCTAAATGAACTGTATAAAAACCCAATTCAGAAATAAGGACATCACCATTTTTGGTGAGTTTTCTAAGCATACTGAGAGTTGCTTTGACTTAGACTAGCAAATGGAATTATAAAATCTGTCACTGAACAGGATTAGTTGGCACTGGAGCTCCTGTCTCACAGTGACTTTACCAAGACACAGCATACTTCAACTTGCTACTCCAACAGGAAGCTCAAAACAAATGAGATACTGCATGAAGCTGAGCCTACTGACTATGCAGTTTAGTTTTAAATGCCTGTGGTCTATCTGCAGGATACAGCATGCCTACTTGCATATGATATCTAAAGATTTGCCTGCTGCCAAAACCAGATCAGAGTATAGAAATCTCAATTCCTGGATCCAAAACTTAATCTTTTCCACCAGTCCCACCTGCAAAGCAGGCCAACCATGCAAAGTGACACCTGTGTATTAACATCCCAAAGGAACAGCTGAGACTATTCTAGAAAGTAATGTACAAGCCTAGTTAGCTTGGATTAAAGTAACTAATAAGATGCATTCAGCACCTTAATCTCAAAAATCATTTGGATCTTGAAAGGCAGATTGTTACCTCTGCTGCATGGGAACAAGGCAGGCTAATTTAAGCAGAGAACTCCAGAGCAGCTTTTTAAATGGGCACACAGGAATTTCTTCTGTCTGCTCACCACACTTGCTGCCACAGGTACTGCTTGCTCACCTTGTTCATTGCCTCCTTTTGAGAAGGTCAGGATTTTTTTGTAAAGACTGAATGTCTTTAGGCAGATTGTTCCCTTCTTCTTATCAAACACAGCTTCCTGTAAAAATGAAAATGAAACTCCAAGATTTTCCTTAAAACCACTATCAGCAGCTGTGCTTCAAAGTAAAATAGAAGAAGTTATACAGGAAAATAATCTTGGTAACACAAAAAAACCCCAAAACATAAGTATGTTAGAGGCAGTCCTCTGTTCCCAGACTGGGAAAATTACAACCTTGCTCTTAGCTATAATACAGACTTTACCTTATCTCCTGTGTTAATTCTACACAGGAGAAGTAAGAAGTTAAAGCAGATTTCATTTCTCCTCTTGTCACATTCCTTTAAGTGATAAAATCTTTGCCTGAAATTAAATGTCAGCACTCACATGGAGCTACTTTGGCCTACAGTATAAGCACAGAGTCAACAGAAGCTCTGGTTATGTTTTTTTGCTAACCATCTAGCTGTTAGCACTCCACCAAAACCCCAGTGTTCATAGAACGGTAAGGTTGGAAGGGACCTCAACAATCATCCAGTTCCAACCCCCTGCCATAGGCAGGGACACCTCCCACTAGTACAGGTCACTCAAGGCCTCCTCCAACCTGGTCTTGAACACCTCCAGGGAGGGAGCAACCACAACCTCCCTAGGCAACCTGTGCCAGTGCCTCAACACCCTCACTGGAAAGAGCTTCCTCCTAACATCCAGTCTACATCTTCCCTCTGCCAGTTTAAACCCATTGCCCCTTGTCCTGTCATTGCAAGACCTTGTCAATAGTCCCTCCCCAGCCTTCCTGTAGGGCCCCTTCAGATACTGGAAGGCTACTTTAAGGTCTCCTTGAAGCCTTCTCTTCTCCAGGCTGCAGAGCCCCAGCTCCTGTAGCCTGTCCTCACAGCAGAGCTGCTGCAGCTCCCTGATCATCTTCATCACCTCCTCCGGATCCACTCCAACACTTCAATATCCTTCCTGTGCTGGGGGCTCCAGAAGTGCACACAGTATTCCAGATGGGGTCCTGTGTGCAGTTCTGGTGGGCAGTGTTGTGCTCTATGGGCCAGGCTAAGACAAAATACCCCTGACAGTGGATGAAAAGGGAATGTCTCAAGTGTAGGTTGCTTATTCAAACAAGAACTTAGGTCAGTAAGGTGACAATTTATGTAACAGGTTATCACTCTTAGTCCAACTCCTAACAAATCAACATACACAGGATTATAAACCTGCTTCACAAACACCACTTTTCCCAGTGAAAAACAGCTGAGTAGTCTGGAAGGTTAAAGCAACGCAATTTAATGGTCATTCCATTATTAGCTGAAACTCCAAGTATGAAATTATACTGTAGCAGCTGACTCTGCAATTCTTTCTCCCTATTTGAGAAGAAAAGGACATGGGGCATGTCTACCTTAAAAAAAAAAATCCTACATTTAGCTTCACATCTTCATGCTTGTGGAGGGAAAGAATTATTGCCCTAATTCTACCTCTAATATAGCAACCCCAAAGGCTAATTTGCCTGTTTGGATTAAGCAAGTGCAGGGAGCTGCTGGTATCAGCATCTGCTGTGTTTCTAAACTTGCACGATTTCATTTCCCGAGTCCAGCATCTTACCTCCCACTGCTCCAGATTCTGTGCTGCCACAAAGAAACACCCAGCCATATAGAAGAGCTTCCATGCCAAGCTGTCTGAACAATGCAAGAGTACAAATTTAAGGGGTTGTTTTTTCCCCTTCTTTGGTATTCAGTCAATTTTGAAAGCATCATGCCCCCTTTAAAGGCAAAAAAAGGTTTCTCTGAAGGAAAACTTTTTGCCATTAGTTGCAATGACAACTATATTACAACTCTCCCAGGATACAAATACAGAAACTCTCCACATTTTTTTCAGAGACTCCATCTACACTGGGCTCCAAACCATGCAGAATTATAAGCAGTTGTACTATTGGCAAGGTAATACCACTACACATTTCTCTTTCAGAAAATGCAAAGGCACATTAAAAGGCATCCGCAAAACTCCGAACCACCAAATATTTGTGCTGCAGAGGATGAGGGCAAGGGACAATGGAAATTCACTGAAACAAACTTCTTCATAAAAGAAAGTAGTCAGCCCTCCTGACAAACAAATATTTGCATTTTATGTCCTGAAAAAGTTTACATGTAGCAGCCTAAGGAATTTGCTTACTCAGGCTTCTGGGGAAGGCAGAGAACTGTGCTCAGTATTGCTTCAGAAAGCTCTGCTGCAATGTTTTCAGAGAAGGCACCTGGTGCCTCAAGCACCTCTCACTGGACTTTGCTCTTGAAATGAAACCACATTTATTATATTGGTAGCATATTCCTACAGACTATTAAGTTTAAATTTGATGTTAACAGGGTGCAGCAAGAGAACTGCAGACCAGCCTGCAGGATCAATTTGATAGATGCAAGGATAGTTGGCACTGGTGCAGTCTGCTCTGTTGCAGGGCAGGCAGGAAGCAGTGGTAGCTCTCTGCTCTCTTTTATGTTTATGAGTAATCTCTGCTAGTGATGATTTAACAGTTTCCAGAGAAACAGAGTACTTCCATCAAAGGCAAGGTCATCATTTCATTATGGTGGCAAACAATTGTCTTCCCAGGAGAGCTGTGAGGACCAGCTAATCACATTTATAAGAAACACTGAAAGTACAAAATGCCACAGAATGCTAAACATCATTATTAAAAATACTCTTGCAGATGGAAAAGAAGGCTGAGTATGAAATAGAGCATTAAAGAACAGTAAGGCATGCACAAGCAAGAGTTAGGGCTGGATTTTAATATTCACACCACACAGCGTGACAGGTACCTATACTGCTGTTGTAAGGTCAGAGAGAAGCTGCAGAGAGGAGTCATCAGTGTGAGAAACAGATCAACAAGAAATAAACAATTCAAAAGGAAAAAAAAAGATAGGCCATTACCTGCACTGTAATAAGCAGCAGCCAAACCTATGGAGGCTATTCCTAGGAGGAGAAGGGAGAGAATTAGGACGAACAAGCAGCAAAACCTACCTAAAGTTCCCCAATGTAAAACATTCATATTCACACATTCATGGCTCTTCAAGAAAGGGACAAATGTGATTGCAACATTAATATCCAATAGTCAGTTCTTTTTTCCCCCTCAACTTACTACAAAAAACTCCCATTCCACAGAGACAGTAAAAGCACATGGGTTGAGGCCAGAAGTGAAACAAGGGTGACAGAAATCAAGAGCAGAACTTCAGAGGGACTCTCAATCTAAGCATTACACCACACTTCCTCCCAAGTGCAGCAAAACAGAGTGTGCCGCCACATCACCACAACGGTTATTTCCAACCCCCAAGTGTTCTATAGAGCCAAAAGTACTCCTGTGATAGCGTCAGAAGCTGCCAGTCCCTTTCTCCACAAAGGAGGAAGCGGCAGAGGAGCGCCTCGTGCCCCAGTGGGCTGCTGCAACTGCGAAAATCTTGCCTCAATTCGAGTTTGACAAGAGGACACCACTGAAAACAATGCCAAGGTTTAAGTGTCACTGCAATGGGATCAGCTCAGCTGGAAAGCAGGAGATGCCACATTTCCCCCACCAGTTCTTTCAGCGTGGCCCTGAGAAGTACCACTGCAATTTTTCTGCACATCCAGTGTTTCACTACAGGTGCCTTTCAGAAGGCCCAGGATGACTTCCTGCTTCATAGACACAGTGCCACTGACAGGCTGTCCATCACATACAGGATCTAATCCAAGCATCACTCCACTGCAGATTTTTTCCTTTCTGCAAACCCAGATGTTTCTCAATACAAGTACAGATCTGTGCTGGTTTGAGGCTAATTGGAATATTTTAATGGAGAAAATTATATTATAGGATGTGAAAAGAAAACAATGGTGATCTCCACTCATAGGCTTGCTGAGATGTATAAGAACAAGAACACAAACATAGATAACACACAGAGTCTTGTCTCTGTCTCTCTGGGAACTTCTGGCCTCTCTGCTAACCTAACTAACCACTCTCCTTCTAACCCCCCTTGCCAATCCTCCAAACTCACCTCGCACATAAGGCAGACCTTGGGGTAAGGTAGAGGGGTGGGAAGAAGGTGGAAGGATGGTTGGGAGCCCCTCCTGGGGACTCTGATTTCTGGGAGGGGGACTGTGTTTCTGTATTNTGCAGGGAACTCCCAAACCATCACAAGATCCCTTTCATAAGCTTCCCATTTAGATTACTCTATGCCATATAAGTAATTTCTCTTCCTGGTCTTTTGGGACCCCCTTAAAATTCTTTCCATGAAGTTCTGCAGATGACAATCTGAAAAATTATCAGTCTCATTGTGACACTGTCACACTGAGGAGGAGACTTCAGACTGGGCTATGGGAGAAGTTCAAAGCATGATGATTCCTCTTCTCCAAAGAAAAATGCCTGGAAGACAGCTATCTTGTTAGAAGTCCTCTCAGGAATTTATTCTGTGACCTCCCTCTCTTAAAGCAAGCTCTGAAATCAGCTGAGGAATATTACGGTCTTACCAACAAAGAGAGACCAAGATCGGATGCCAGGAGACCTCTTCAGATGAAGATAGGCACTTGTGCGCTTTTCAACCAACATGTACATCTTCAGGAGAAACTCCCAACAGCCCAGTCTGACTCATGAAACCTCTCTGGACAAAATAAAGATAACAAGAATTTAAAATCATTGTTGACTGCAAGACTCTCCCTTTCTAATATTTTTCAGGATTTAGCAAGTGTTCATCCAGATTACAAAAGATGTCCAGGATAAAAACATAATTTTATCTCTCACAAGGGCAGCAATATGCAAATAAAAAATACTGTGTGGAGATTTGCTTGACAACAGAAATATGAACTCTGAGAAGCTTCTCATTTGGGGAGCTAAAGGTTCTTCCTTTCCAACACAACCAGATTCCAGAAAAAAAAAACAAAAACAAAAAACCAAAAACAAACACACAACACAAAAACCTGGAACAACACTGTGGCTAATTCATACTGCACTTCAAACAAATAAAACAAGAGCAATGCGAAGTTCTTTGGCAGCATTTCTTCTGCTAACTGCAAAGGCTATCAGGATGGACCAGCCTGGCAGCTGAAGCAGGACAACACAGATGTCAAGTCTCTCATCCCTGATGAGAGAGCAGCAAGGGTTACAGCCTCAGCCTAGCAGTGCCAGTGTCACATAATGCCATATACAGCATTCTCTGCTTTCAAGCCAACTCAGGAATAAAACCAGGAGTTTCCAACAAGTATGTTTGTCTCTCCTCAACAAGATCATGCCTTCAGCCTAGACAGAAGGCAACTGCAGAGATGAAAAAAACAAGTGCTAATTAAAACCACTGAGAGCTAGCAATTCCATGCAGCATTTTCATCAAGTTTTACCTATTTATAGCATAAAACTGAGTTCTGGCATGACTATGAGCTCCAGAGCAAACACCAACCTCACCCTGACACTACCAGCACAAGCGTAAGGGCTGGTTCACACAAGATGAAAAAGGCACGAGGACCCAGCTGATTTGGGATTGTCACTAGAAAAGAGGCTGCTGCCTGCTTCTCTTAAGGAGATTGGTGGAGATGCTTGCTTTTATTATGAAGGACACGATTCAAGAAATGAAAGCATGTGCAAAGCATCACATCACAGTCTTAGCAGGTTACCTGCTGTCCCTAATTTGTGATTTCTTCTGCTTAGGTCTTTTTTTGTTTGTGGGTTTTGTTTGAGTTTTTGTTTTGGGTTTTTTTTTTTTTTTTGTTACAACCTTCAAACCACTTAGGTAGTGGGTTTTAAGCAGACTTCCTCAAAATGGATTTCTGGTATGGATATCTGCATTTCTTATTGGAGCATTAAAGCTCAATATCCTGAAGCATTCTGGAGACTGCAGGCACATTACACAGCTCATTAACTATTGAAGGCAATAAACGCCCACCCCTTCCATTGACTGAGTACTTTAATCATTAAATAGCAACTCTCCTGCCACAGAACCAGTTAGTAGGAAGCTGGCATTAGGCTGTTAGTTGCCCATGAGAATAGGTTTCCAGAAGAATGCCAACATTAAACAGGCTTTTGAATTACGATGAGAAACACTTAAGAGAGCAGACCCATGCACAACCAGGTTCCTAGAGAGGAAAAGTATGTGATTTTCAGTCCTCTAAGCCATCTTGCTCTTAGATAATATGTGACACTCCCTGAAGAATTCTGCAGACTGGTTAGTTTAGCTATAAAGCTCCAGGGCTGCAGTTGTTGTTTTGTGGTGTTCAGTTTGTGCCTTTTTCTCCTTTAATGAAGCAGACTCAGGCAAGTGTCCTCAGTTAAACAAAAAGCATCTATTACTTTCATTTTAATCTCTCAGCTACACATCTGACAGAATCTGAAACTGCAAGAGACAAAACCACTTCTGTGTAAGATGCTCCATCTCCTCTGGATGTCAAGCATCAAATTCTAATTTTCAAATAACTTCTGGTGAGTTGCTCTCAACATCCTAGCAAACATCCCTGTTCATACAAAGCCTTCTGCCTGCAACCTGAAAAAAAGACCAATGAGCTGTCAAACGCAGAAAGATCACTGCAGAAATCTGACCAGATTTCAAACAACCCCCCCACCTGGAATATAATTCACACACAAACGAGTTAAACACATGAACGTGAACTTCAGTATCTCCCTCCCACATTCGTCCAGTAAAATCCAACCGTGCAAATGCCAGCATCGGCTCAACGCTGGACACCCAAAGACAATGGCATCATTGCTCACAGAAAAGGTGCAAGAATGGTGCCCCAAGCGAAAAGAAAACAATGCAACAACAACAAAAAGGCTTCTTGAAGTTATACTTCATAAATGTCCCTTGAGGCGAACACAAAAGTTTAACACTTTTCTAACAAGGATGGGTATTTCAAGGCTGCTAATTTTACTTGAATTTCCTGGGTTGAATAAGCTGATTTTCAGCACCAAAAAAACCCCATTCATATTCCTCCTCCAAGCTGTCGGCTTAGAGTGAACCAGCAAAAGCTCCACTACAAACATCTACCGAGTCAGGACCATGAATTCCTTCACCTCTCGACCCCGCACCCGCCTCCCGCAGCGTCACCCGCGCACTGTCCATGCCCTCAACCAGGATCGCTAGGGAAAGGACTTGCAGTATGCTCCCAAAGACAAACCAAACCTACGGTTTCCTTCTCCCCCACGCGTGGGTAACAGCAAACCTGCAGCTGGGGGTCACCGCCGCATTCCGCAGAGACCGACGGGCCAGCCGTCCCCAGCCAGCGCCGCCGCTACCCGCGACCGGCTCCCGGGGCGCATTTACGAGCGCGGGGAGCCCACGCAGCCCGTGGGGCTCCACTTCTTCTCCCAGGACACTCTGCCAGTGAGCTGCGCTCCCTCACAGCCCGTCCCAGGCGCGGACCGGCGCCCCATCATAGCCCAGCCGCCCCTCTGCCCGATACCTGCCCGTAGCAGCACAGCCGCCCAGACGCGCTTTGAATGAGACACCGGGGGGAGCTCCGCTTCCTGCAGGCCCGCCACCGCCCCGAACCATAGAGCGTGGGCAAAGCGGCCGCTGGGACCCGCCAGCGCCACGCCCAGCGTAAGAAGGCTCGGAGGCGCCAGCGGCCATTTTGGGTGAGGGCAGCGAAGTGGGTAAATAAACCTGCCCTACCCAGACCAGGCCCCCTGGGGATTTCTGCGTGAGTGCAAAAGGAAGAGCCTCACCCAAGATGTCGGCTGCTGCCCACGTTCAAGATGGTGGCTAGGCCTAGGAGTGCTGCTCATGAAGACTGTCAATGTTTCCTTAGGTGGTATGGGTTTAAGTGCATAAAGAAAGATAATGAAATTTTGTGTGTTGGCCAGGAAGAGAAGCAAAACACTGTAGGTGAAGCTGAGTGTGTGGAAGAGCTTTATTGCCTATACTTAGTGGGGGCTTGCTTGAACTTCTCTGGGCAAGATGGATGTGGCCCTTTGCACAACAAGGCCTGTTAGGGCTGACTGCTGGTCCAGGCAGAGGGGTAAGGGAATGCACCAGGAGCCCTTTAATGGAGAATCTCTCCAGCCTGGCACCCATGCCTGGCTATGGCTGCCATAGAGGCAAATGCACCTCTGGGCTCTCAGTGGCAGCCATTTGCATACCTGGCACTTGGGACAGCAGCTGTCACTGAGCACCTGCACTGTGTGGTAGCCATTACTTATAGAATCATAGAATGGTAAGGTTGGAAGGGACCTCAAAGATCATCCAGTGCCAACCCCTTGCTGTAGGTAGGGACACCTCCCACTAGAACAGGTCACTCAAGGCCTCGTCCAGCCTGGCCTCGAACACCTCCCTGGGCAAACTGTGTCAGTGTCTCACCACCCTCACTGTAAAGAACTTCCTCCTAACATCCAGTTTAAATCTCCCCTCTTCCAGTTTAAACCCGTTGCCCCTTGTCCTGTCATTGCAAGACCTTGTAAACAGTACTTGCTAGTACTTGATACTGTGTGAGCCAGAGGCTGCAGTAGGGTCAGGTTTATGATTTCTTAGTGTCACACAAAGTTGTCTCAAGATAGCTGCTCAGAAAAGATCTGCTACTGGGACCTTGGCTGTCAGCAGCAGCAGCTAAAAGCCATCGCTTCTCTGTACGGATGTGTCTGTATTGGTATATCCCCTGTGAATAACTACACGTGGCAGCTGAGAGCTGATTTGGAAGACTCCCATTCTTCCAAACATGACTTGTGATATTTGTCGTGGCTTCTGCTGCTGGTGACTTTGGGGTCTTGCCAGCTGTGAATTTTATCAGTGCGGCAAATTTATATTGTGTTTATAACAAGTTTTGTAACAGTATTTTTTTTTTAAGCTTTAGCTTTCAGCATAGATGGCTACAGTTGTTACAATAATGGGATAGAGTGTATTCTGGATAGCTGTTAAAATGGTGATCACAGTCATGAAAAAGATTTATGTCATTGTTTAAAAAATGAGGAGGAACTGCAAAGCAGGAAGAACAGTTTATAATCTTAGAGGCTTAACACTGATGTCATGACTTACTGCGAATTCTATGTCATCTGTTGTTTGGGAAGGAAAGTTTCAAATTCACTTGAAATACCAAGTGACTTTCCTGCTCCACTTACAACATTCTTTGTTTCTGGTTTAGTTAAGTATCATTGCTATAAGAAAGCTGTTCCTGTTCAATCCATTACAGCAACTTCCCATGCCAATCTTTGGGACAAAATGGGTGAAGCTCAAACATCTGTGGTTTAGCTTAACTTCTTCAATTCCCTTTATGTAAGTCAATCTGTACCTTCATCTCTAAGGGATATTGGATCCTCCCTCAGTTGCACAGGAATGTGACCCTTCCTGAATGGCATACTCAATTTTTGGCTTTTTTCCTAATGTGAATCCAGATACTTCAGAGTGTTTGCTCAAGGCCATAACATGGTAGAAGTTAGTCCAGGTGTTCTTGAATGTTGTTGGTGGTGAACAGCAGCTGAGATTTGATGGGATAGTGCTTTTCATAACAACCTAGAGTGAACTTTTTGAAGACAGGTTTAAAAAAAGAACTGGAGACTCTATGGTATAGACTTAAATGACTGTAAGTAGTAGAAAACGCAAACTGATCTGCAATTTTAGTGTAACTATCCTTGTGGGAAAAGACTATGAGGAACTGCAAGAATTAATTGGCATGCTTGTGAGTCATGAGGCACTAGCTGCTGGATTTAGATGAAAAATAGGAAGCATCACGTGTTCTTAGCCCAAACAAGCAGCTGACTGAATTTTCTGGCAAGAAATTTATGTATAAGCAGTTGTCAATCAACTTCTATAAGCAACCAGTTTCTCTGGAAACCAAGTGTTAAGTCATTTTGAGTGATAGAAGACAAAAGATTTCTTGTGTCTAGAGTAGAGTAAGAAACTCATCTGTTTCCACCACTCAATATAAACCCTCAATTTTATTCTTATGTTATTATCTGTAAAAATATTAGCATCTATATACTTGTCCAGTTCTGCAAATACTAGAGTAGGCTAACCTGTTATGGTTTAATTTAGTTATTAACTTAGAGAGAAATTATTTCAGCTATGAGAAATACCACACGCACACACAACCAAGCATTTGTCCAAACTGGAATATGGCAAGGATCCTTGTAAGCCTCTGATAGTGATTAATAATTCTTGCAGTGTTTTCATCCTTGCAGTCATCTGGGGCTTTTACACCAGTACTTTGAAGCAGCTAAGTGGTGTTATGCTTAACAGTAAAAAAAAAAACAAAATAAGAAACACATTTTAACAGCCCGATCTTGGGCTTAAGGAACAGCATAAATTCTAAAACATGCAGCTGCAGAAACAAAAAATATTTGCTAGAAGAAACATTCAGAAATATGTAACTATTTGTGAACTCAACAGTATAAAAATAGATTTTGTAAGGCATTGTGTAGTAAACACACTTGTAACCTTTAAGTTGTTGACCTAGAAACAACACAGTTAGAACTGAAGTGGCCTTTGTTTTGCATTAGGCTGATGCTACCATTTCTGGTCCTTTTTCCTAATTTCAGATTGTTTTCCTCAGTATTATTTTCTAGCTCCCTATTCTCCCCAACCCCCCCTTAAGGTCTTAAGCTTAGCTGTGCAATAAGCATGTGACCTTATGAGCATGCCAGGAGAAAATTCCTCCAGTGCTAGATTTTAAACAGTTGGTTGGAAACAGTCACCAAACTCGTGTTGTTTTGCGGCTGGACTGAATTGGCTGCAAGTCCCTGTTCTGAATGAGATCATCCCATTGATCTCTGCGTGGTGCCCCAATGACCCCTGTGGGAACACGATGTATAATGCCTGGGGAGTACCAATTGCATGGAATATGTTTACCAGCTGTAACAAAGCTTTATTGCCCAATTCTGACAGCTGTTGGGTGGCATACACTGTCAGTGACTTGAGGAGGCATTAACAGCTGGCAGTACCTTGCAGGACTGATGCACAACCTCTACAGCTTTCTCAAGTGGTTTTCAGTGTGCTGTTTTCATGGAGACGTGCTTAGTTTTCGATTTCATCCCTGATGTAAATGCTGTAGGTGCAGGTATAAATGTTAAATGTAGCAGTGGAGGCCAAAGAGATGGAGAAAGGCCATAAAAGCAAGTAATGCTACTGTTGATGCAAGAAAGCTTTTATATTGTGAGGGGTTTTTGGAAGTAGCCTTGCAAAAGTAGGAATTGTTACCTCCCCTGGGGCAGATTAGAACAGGATGGTGCTTTCTCAGGTTGTCAGGCATGGTGCTGATGTAATTGATCTGGTGTTCTGTGGGGAAATGGCATAAATAGCTAATGGAAAGCAGAAATTGCTCTTGGCAGTAAAATAAATGGGACATCTAATTATTTAATGATTACACAAGTATAATCTTACACCATGTAATGAAACATTGAGTCCTTGCACACGTCTGCAAGTTTTTGCTTTTCTTTCTCACTTTTTTTTTCTTTTTTTTTTTTTTTTTTTTTTTTTTTAATATAAATTCTTAAATTGAAATCAATTCAGCCCAGGGATTTCCTAGGTCAGAGGATGAAGTAGGTGAAGTTAAGATGCCCTCAGTGTTTCTGCAGACGCTTCACTTCTCATTTAGTTAGCAGTTTTCATTGCGAACATAAAGAAATATGGGAGAAAATAACATATAATTAAAATGTGATCTGTGCAGAATTACAGAAATACTCCAAACTGTCATGTCTTGTGAGGATTCGCTATATCAAGTTTGGATAGTAAATGTAAGCATAATCACCCAAGTGTGAAACAGAAGGATTTTAGCAATGCCTTTAAGTGCAAATCTCAACACATCCCTAATTTAGAACATTCATCTGCGCCGTCACTATATTTGGCAGTGCTGTTCTGCCTATTGTATCCTTGTGGAATAAAGCTGGGAGATTGGCACAGCTTTTTAGTATGAAAATATTCAACCAAAGGAGCAGGAAAAGAGCTCACCTAATGCTGCGCTTCCAAGCACAGGAAAAGCAAATGCTGAAGTTGAGCAGGGACTGCTCTAAAGGGATGGTGGCGCTTTAAAAACTGTAATAATGTGCTAATGTGACATGGAAAAGCTTTCTGAATGAAAACAGGAGAAGCACAGAAAGCTGTTGCCAAAGCTATTGTAATTTTTACTGCAAGCTATACAACTACTGATCTTTTTCCAGTAAAGCAGTACCAACTTGCTTTTCTTTAAAAGGCCAGTGATAGAGTGTTTTTATTTGCTTTCAATATAGGTAGGCTAAGGCATTCTGATTTCCTTGACCTTCTCCTGCTTGCTGCAGAGAGGGTTGGACTAGATGACCTTTGGAGGTCCCTTCCAACCCACACCATTCTATGATTAATGATTACTGACCTATGGTCTGTAAATTACACTCCTCAACCACCCATTATTCTTACACTTTGCTCAAGGATTATCTTTAAAACACTAATTAATTTTATTGTCAAATCTTTAACAGCCAAATCCACAAATTGAATTGAATTATAGAATCAGTTTGGGTTAAAAAAGACCTTTAAGATCATTGAGTTCAATGATCCCTCCCTTCCAATACCTGAAGGGATCCTACAGGAAGGGTGGAGAGGGACTTTTCACAAGGGTATCTAGCAATAGCACAAGGTGGAACAGTTTTAGACTGAAGAGAGTAGGTTTAGACTGGATCTTAAGATGAAGTCGCTCAGTAGGAGGTGATGGTACACTGGAATGGGCTGCCTAAGGAGGTTGTGGATACCTTATCCCTAGATGGTGTTCAAGGCCATATTGGACAAGGTGTCCCTTCCAACCTAAGCCATTCTATGATTTTTTAACTCTACCAAGACTGGTGCTAGTCCATGTCCCTTAGCATTTGTCCCTAAACATTTGCTTCACTGGATTGTGGTGTCTTTTACAGCCAGCTGCCATGCAGAGTTACGTCTCTGGGTGACAAACTTTTGCAGCCACAGCTGTCTCCGATTGCTTTACAGCATCAGCCAAAATGTTACCTGTGGATGACACCATTAGATCTTACTTGAAGCAGGATGGGATTTACTCTGGGCACTGGATAAAGGAAAGTTACAACTTAGTCAGGAAATTGCATCTTTGTTGGAAGCTCTGTGGTACAATGTTTAAAATGTCATTTTTATACTTCAAAAAATCCTGCACAGATGTGGCAGTGTGGGTACACACAGCTGCTCAAAGAGGTGGAAGCTGAAAGGGGCAAATTGTGGACTGAACCTCTCTTGAGTGTTACACCTGAGGTTTAGAAGGACAACCACTCTGTCATAAACTTAATTGATAACGTGGGGCCTGTGAGGTTGTGGGAGGGTGTTATGTATGGTTATACTTGGTTGTGATACCTGCCTGAGAGCAGCATCAATGGTGTTTGCATTGTGCTACAGAAATGGGAGCACAGAGCGTATTGGTTAAATCACATGGTGATTATGCTGTATGCAGTAACTTCCATGGCACTATTTCACTTAAAAGGAACTGAGAGAAAACAAAAGTCAGGGGTGGAAAACGCAACTTTGTATGATACGGCTGCAAAGTGTGCTTTAAAAAAATTCCGCAAAGGGGCTCCAGAGACACCCCAAACCGGTCGCGTTCCTCAGTACTTCAAAGGCAAGCGCGGTGGGCGCCGCGCATCACCGCAGCGGTGTCGCCCTAACGCCTGGCAGCAGGCCCGGGGCCGCCCGTTCCCGGGGGCAGGTACCCGGCGGGTTATATGCCTCCGCTCCCATTTTCCTGCCCCGCTGGGCCTCAACGGCCCAGGAGGAGAGGCAGAGCGGCGGCTCTCAGTTGGCGGCTCAAGGACGCGGGCGCGCAGCGTAGACCCTCACGCCCGCCCCGCAGCGGGAACGCGCAGATGCGCGCTGCCGGCGGCGGCTACGTGACGACGCTCAGGTCCACAATGAGCCCCGCCGTGCTGGGGGGGCGGGGAGGCAGCGGCGGCCCCAACCGGCAACCTGCCGGCGACGGGGCGGAGGGTGAGGTGCTGCCGGCCCCGCCTGCCTCTGCTGCCAGCCTCGGCGGCTCGCCTCCGCCTGCCGAGGACGCAACTCAGCGCAGTGGCGGGGTACCGTGTCCCGTTCTTCATTCTCCTGACCTTTTCGGATTGTTTGGGGGGTTTTGGGTTTGGTTTGGCTTTGTTTGTTTTGGTTTTTTTTCCCGTGGAGATGGCGAGAGGCAGCTCTTGGCCATCCGCCTACTCTTGCTGGCGTCGGGGAGGGGGCCGCGCTGAGGGCGGAGGGGCTGTGAAGAGCTGAGGCGGCGGAAGATGCGGAGGAGTAACGGCAGCAGCAGAGCTGCCCGCGCTGCTGGCGGAAAGAGGCCGTGCTGCGGAGCAGTTTCCGTGCATGCGAGGGGACCTTCCCCCGCTGCGGAGAGTCCCGTGTCTGCCATACAGCGGTGTTTACCCAGACGGGCTGCGGGGAGGGCTCGCTGCCCCCTCGCACCACGTAACGGGAGGGGGTGGTGGCAGCACGCGAGTAAAGGACGCGGCGCTGGCTGGTTCATTGCAGCCCGGTGCGTGGCAGAGCACGTGAGGGGCGCGGCGGGACCGCCCCTGCCCTGGGGGCCGCATTGGCTGCGGACTGAGCGGCTCGTCCGCGGGGACTGCCTGGCTGGGGCGATAAGAGGGGTAGGCACAGCAACAAAGAGCGGCGGGGCCGGGCAGGGTGGCAGCGAGTGGTGTCTGTTTGCGGGAGCTCACCTGCCTGTCCCGCTGTGCTCCTGTCCTGCAGCCCCGGCGGCGAGAACCGCTCGGCAGCCGCGCCAAGGCCAGGGTGCGCTGGCTGGATCGCAAATGAAGTGCGAGAACTGCACCAAAAAGGTGAGTGTGGCGGTGGCGTGGCCGGGCTCTCCCCGTGCCGCCTCAGCCGGAGGCGGTGGCATCCCGGTTTACCCAGAGTGGCGTTCGGCTGCCGGCCCCAAGGTCACCGACTTTTTCGGCAGCCGCTGCGCAGCCCCGCGCCCCTCTTCTCGTCCTCAGACTGGCGGCGATAGCCCCCGGAGGGCACTATCTCCCTAGAAACTCCAAGCATCGTTATGGTGGGAACGTGGCTGTTGACCGCGGTCGGGGCCGTCGTGTAGCGCGTCGGCTGCGACGTGTACACCGAGGTTTGTGTGCTTGGTGTCACCTTCTTCGCGGATTTCACCGCTCAACGCTGTGCCTCTGCTGAGGCCGGGGTGTTCCTGAGCAGCTGCTGTCACCGCAGCAAACGTACTTTGGAAACAAGGTTTTGTGTGTAAAGATGTTGATTTTTGACTTTGCCAACAACTGTTAAAGAATTAGGTCAGTTTGTAATGATGCACACAAAGCTCTTAAATATGCCCTTGCCGTGGAGTGAATGCGTCTTACATAATGGATATATTTTGTATCTTCTTTCAGGAATGCAGTAAAAAACAGAAAAATGATGATACACAAAGTACGTCTGTCGATGCGTTGAGTTCAGGTGATGGTTTTGAAGAGGTAATGCTATTTCTGTAGTTGCTGTACTTGTTTTTTTTTTTTCTTTTGCGTGTATCAAAGGAGGCCATAAGTAAAGAACGTTCAGGTACAGAGTATAACACTAGTCAACAAGCAGTTGTAAACTGTTCGGAGCACCTCTAGACATCTCATGAGGATCAATCTTTAAAGAAGGTGAAATAACCTTTTTACTATGCAAGCACAAACCACAAATTAAAGTTCTAAAACACTGGTGTTGAGTGTGAAAAGCTTTACATAAAGTCTTCAAAATAGTACTTGGAAGGAGAAAAGAGGAATTCCAGTAGTATGTGTACAAAATGCTCTCAGTCTTTGTATTAGATAAACTCACAGTAACCTGCTGTTCTACAGTGGATTTCTGGTTCCCTGGGAACAGGCACTTAGGACTGATGGGTTCTTGGATGGGTGGGTGTTTTTTTAAGTAGCCTGGTTATCTTGCCCTTCTGTCCAAGTATTCCTTCTTACCACAGATGAGCTGCTACCAGTATTGTAGCCAGAAGTATGAAACTCATGATCTTAACAGTGTATGTTCAATGTAATCGTAGGACTGCAATCTGTTTTACCCTGTGGTATAAAACCAAAGTCATCTTGCCATGATAGAGGCATTTGGCTATTAAAGATGTTTAATAGTTCAACTGAAAGTTTTCTCAGTTGTTTGGTAAGTTGATGGGGACTGTCAGTTCTGAAATGCAATGCAAATCAATTTGCTAGAACATGGGCTAAATTTAGATCTGTATTTATGCTTAAACGTTTTGCAGTTTCATGGTAATAATAGGAACAGAGCCATGAAGAAGGATGGAACAGATTATTGTGATTACTTCCAAAAAATCTTGGATGTTATGCATGTGTTATGGATTGCCTTGCTTTAAATGAAACAATGACAGCATGTTTGTTCTTCAGCTGGATCACTACAGAAAACTTCAGAATCCATTGATCATTATTAAATACTCACTTGCTTTTTTTCTCCCTCCAGAAAAATGAGTTTCATACATTGGCTAATGCTAAAATACTCCTTAGCGACTGCTTAGCTTGTGACAGTTGTATGACATCAGAAGAAGGAACCAGAGTTTTCCAGCAGAATCAGAGGGAGTTCTTTCGTATTCTTAACCTTAATAAGGTAAAGTAACACAAATAATAACCTGATTTTCTGTGAAGAGGAGGCACTCAGCATGACTAAGCAGCTTGGTTTCCCAAGAAGATTTGTCAGGATATACATTTTTCAAAGAGGAAGTGAAAACTTAGGCAAGGTTAACATTAGAGTACTAAGAAAAAATTTGTGCTAGATGTGCAATATGCATGACACTTAACCTAAATGCTAGATTAAGGTTTCTGCACTTGCAGAAGTAACAGCTTTGGAAAATGTAACTTGCTCATTACAGTATTAACAAATTCTTTTGTGGTTCAGTGTTTATGAATACTCACACCTTCCTTGCTAGGTTGTTCCAGCTTGCTAGAATGTCACAGGTGCTAAATGTCTCTCTTTATACCATTGGGATACCAAACACAGAATTGGTCTAGGAAGGGTAGATTTTCCTCAGTTACATAAAAGAAACCTCTACAGATTATTAGAGGTGAGCACTGGCAGGATCAGAGGAACATCTTGCCCTGCTCTCAGCAGACTTGATAACTGTTTCATAGGGGTTTTAATGCTATGGCCCACTGAAGCACAGGATGCTGAGGGGTAACTCCTAAGAGCAGAAAAAGAGGGGAAAGCAGGGAGCCTTGTCCTGTTGCCATTACATGCCTTGTTGCCTTTTGTTCACCAGAAATGTGATACCTCAAAACACAAAGTGTTGGCAGTGTCGATATGCCCGCAGTCATTGCCTTATTTTGCTGCTAAATTCAACCTCTCTGTGAATGATGCAGCCAAGAGACTCTGTGGTTTCCTCAAAAGTCTTGGTAAGTT
Organism: Eubucco bourcierii; assembly: GCA_013396675.1. NCBI lineage: Eukaryota > Metazoa > Chordata > Aves > Piciformes > Ramphastidae > Eubucco > Eubucco bourcierii. Next base: position 106,697 of record VWZE01008295.1, read on the forward strand.
TGGATTTGTTACAATGGTCAAACAGAAAGGGGAGATTATTTTAGGTTTTCTTGCTTCTTCAGCAGAGTTCTTTGTTGTGCAGCCATAAAGTGCCATTGCACCATCTAGTTTAGAGTTTGAAACGTGCTGCTGTGTGATATTAATAACGTCCACCAGTTACAGATGTGAATTGAAGCTATTACTCTGTTGATAAAGGTCACACAATAGAAGGACAATACAGAGCTGTTTCCAAAACCTTCACTACCAAGAAATCAAGGAGGATTTGATCATGTGCCACAATAATGCTTCCTCTTATTTTGTAACTTGAGAGAGGAGGGGTTTGTTGCTCTAAATGCTTTCCAATCCTTTTGACATAGCTCTAGAAGAGTCTCTTCTTTTTTCTAGTTTGAAGTTACATGAGGATTGTTGTACCTGCCTGCTTCATGTTGAAGCTGTATTTCCTGTGCTCTTTGCAGTAGATAGAATTAAGTTTTCTTTCAAAAACATAACCCACTTTGCCTGTAGATCTGAGGAGTTTTTAATGTATTTGAGCAATGCAGTAATAAACCTATAAATTGCTTCCTT
>VWZE01008295.1:107281-147893 GCA_013396675.1 Eubucco bourcierii
CCCATCTCTGTACCCAGTATAATTTATTAACCTATAAGGAATGCTAAGTTCTGGTGGGCCCCTCGTTTTTCTTAGAATAAGTTCATTATCTTGGCCACACTTGCTGTGGGGGCAGGCTCAATATTATGTAGGCTTACAGGGAGCATGTGGCTAAATAAGCAGGCAGAAGGTCTCTGCAGTGTTGGTGATATGCTCATGTACCTTTGCTGATACCTTCAGCAAGAAGGAAGATATGCCACTTAGCTGGATAGATACCATTATCCACACAGAAAACCCCACGTGTATGTGACTTCAGCATGCCTTGAAAAGAATATTCAAGAGTCACTGCATACAGCACAGGAGTTGTGAAATCCTACTAAGTTAAACTGAAGCAAATACATGTTAAGTGGCAAGCTGCTCCTGAGGAAGCAGGCAACCATCTGAAGTGGTCCTAGACAGCATTAGCAAGTTGCTGACTCTTTTAAATTCATTACATCAGAGGTAGATTTTTCAGTGCATGGCTTTTATTTTTGACTCTTCTATTAGTGGAAGTTAGGGGAGAGGAAAGGATATGCCTGTTGATCCTCCCAAGTTTTTCTGTAGACCTGTAGCCTGTGAGATAGTAAACATTCTAGTAAACATCCAGTTTTCCTTTCTGCTTTCTTTCACAGGGGTGCATTATGTATTTGACACCACTATAGCTGCTGATTTCAGTATCCTGGAGAGCCAGAGGGAATTTGTGCAGCGGTACCAGCGGAGGAACCAGGAGGAGCATGCCTTACCAATGTTTGCCTCTGCTTGCCCTGGTAAGAACCCATTTCTCCAACCTTCCTGCATTTCAACCTGGAACTACCAAGGAGCTGAGATGGTTTCACTTGGGAGCTTACATAGCTTACAGCATTTTGGCCTTGCTTTTGATAGATACCCAGTACTGCACAGACCTACTGGTCGCCAGCAGTGCTGATCATCCTCAGCACATTTCAGGGCATGGCTAGATGGGGCTGTTTTCCTGGGCTCTTGGGAGAGCAACAAACATAATCAGCTTCCCAAATACAAGTGAGGTGTCATAGCTGTAAGTGTGAACCATCCCAAGAATTTGTGTGATTGTTCTGGGTAAGGTTTTAAGGCTTGTGTTAGTGCAGCGTAGAGCCTTAACAGTTGGACACAAAGGTTGCAATAAATTCAGTGTCTTTACAGTTGTTTTCTGTTGGAGCTCTGTAAAAGGTGAGGAGTGTAAATTCTGTTGTGGCTCTTCAAAAAAGGAAAAGAACCTTGCTGTAGTCCACAACTTGTGATAATGCAACCTGAAGTACTGATGTCTTGTGCTGGTGTTTATAGGTGGTGGTTATTAGTACACTTCTATAGAAGCAGCATATACTACATGAATCTCTGGATAACAAATCTGAAGTGGAAAAGCACTGAGATTTTTAGTATGTTGTGTATGACCTTGAGATAAATGAATGCAAACTGGAATTGAAGAGTTTAATGATTGCTGCTTGAGCATCCAAACCACAAAGGTTTAGCATGGCCTTTCCTTGTTGAAAAAAAATCTTTAAAGAACTTTGGTAACTGATAAAATAAAACCACAACCTTCATGATCTTAATCTAAGTTTTCAACTTGCCACTCTAGGCTAGGGAGAACTAGCAAATGACATTACTCTTAATGACTGTGGGATGGTTATGTCTAACACTTAATAGTTCCTACTAGAAATGTCACAGACTTTCATCACTAAATGCTTCTCTTCTGAGAATTTCTTCTGTTATGTAAAGAACCTGCCCTTATCACAACTGAAAAGATGTGTAAGATTGCTGCTGTTTACTTCCTCCATCTCTTAGCACACCCTCATTTCAGTTTAAGTATGGTAAGTCCCATTCCTGAAAAAAGTAGTAAGGAGGTCAAAGTAACTCCTTTGCCTAACCCCTCCCAGCACCATCCTAAAGCTGGTGGTGCTGCTTTGAAATGAGTGAGTTGTGTTCTTTTGAGAAGTGTCATAATGACAAGACTTAGACTTGTGCTTGTTTGTCATTGATGTGAAGTTTTAAATACTGCTGTTGTACTTCTTTTTATTTTTCAGTAGAAGTACCTGGGTTAAACTTTAGGAACTACGTATGTGTAGTAAGAGGAAAAAGTGGGTTTGGTGTTTTTCCTATTACTGTTATCTTGGTGTTGCCTCCTATTATCAGGAGCAAACATGCTGTGTCTTTTTTTTTTTTTAATTTAATATAAAACCAGTGAAGCTGAAACAAAAAAATGTTACTAAACCTTGTCTTCTTGTATAGGGTTTGTTTAAAATTCAAATTACAAGGGTTTCTTTTAGAACTACTTTTGAGATAATTTTCACTTTCTTCATCCAGAAAAAGAACTCAGACCTGCTGCTTATTTTGGCAATATTTTTACATAGTTTGTGGAGCAGTTTTCCTTCTCTCCTCTACAAAGAGAGATTGTTTTCAGTGCTAGTTACAGTGTTAGCTATCTATAGTGGTATAGTTATTAGCAGAAGCATGGCTGCTTTCCACTCCTGGGAAACAAAACCAGAATACCCCTGTAAATGCATTCTGAAAGAATATGGTATTAAATTCCCCTTGACAGCAGTTACAGGGGAAAAAAAATTCGTCATCAGTCATCTTTAAAGAAAGGTTGTTTCACATGTTTCCTGACTTTAATTATCTGGGTGCATTTTCTGTTCCTCATTCTCCTTCCTCTCTGCCCCCACATGACATATATTTTGCCCTGCATAGTTGTTTACTGGGGAGGGGGTTCATACAGCTCTGTAGGTACAAGGTCAATGTGAACTCGAGTCTGACTGCTTTAATGTTACTTATCTTGGGGTGTAAATTTCCACAGAAATATCACCCCCTCCAGGAGTGGTCTGGTCTAAAATCTGCCATGGCCCCATGAGCAAAAGAGCATAGCCTGTATTGTCCAAGAACCTGATAAAGGAGCTTTTATTGTCTCTTGTCTTAGTTGTGCTTACCTCCTCCTGCTGCTCTCTTAAAAGAAAGTGAGCTAATATTTTGGGGGGTTGTTTACTGTTGAAAGTATAGCAGTGTAACTACTGATTGTATGTGTAATAGCTCAGAATTAACTGACTCTCTTTCTTAATTCACCAAAGTAGTGAGCAACAACACTTGCTTTGGGAAACAGCCAGCATTTTTAATCCACTACCAACCTTTGAACTCTTAGAACAGGTCAACAGGGCAGGCTTACAGCTTAAGTAGGAAGAGTGTAGCTACTGAGAATTCAAGTGCATCTTTGTGACCACTGAGGATGTGTTCTAAAGTTAATCTGCAAGAATTTGAAGGTGATTTGCAAGGGTAACAGAGACCAACAAGTGGTGGAGAACCTGAATGAATTTGTGAAGGGTACAGAGCTATGTAGATGGAGAACTGAGTACCTTGGGCTTCTGTGAATGTGGCTCTGGGGTTTAGCTCTGTTACTAGCAGGCACAAGCAACCAGCACAGATAAATCTCTTGTGTTGTTCATTCACCCAGGCTGTTTGTGGATTAAACAGTGACTAATGGGCATTGTGGACCTGGAACTACTGGACACTTGTTTAGCCTACTGCAAGGAAGGAAACCATTTAAGAAGTTGCTTTGGGCAATAACCTACCAGAGGTTTCATGGAATTTAGTGGAATTTGCTTATAGTTCATGTCTACAAATACCAAAAATGTTACAAATTGGAAAACTATCCTGATAGCAGGAGTGCAGTGGCAGTTAATGGTAATCATAGTTGCAGCAGAAGGGAGAAGGACCTTCCAGAAATGCTGCTACAAAGAAGGCAGACTGATTTTTAAAACCCTCCTTATTTTGATTGAAGCAGGTTTTGTTCTGTTTTGACAGCACTTCAGACTGAAGCATTTAAGAACTAGGATGTGCATGTCATACAGAACATGCTAATGTGGCCTTTGGACCAAGCACCAAGAATTTCAGTCCTTTGTTGTGGGTAACATCTTGGACTTAAAGGCCCAGTTGAAGTAGGACATGAAGCGAAGTTCTTAATCACTTTTGGGCCTATTGTAGATGAAATGCTGAAGGGGTCTGGTGGAAAGGGGAGAACTCTTGTGTGAGTCAGAATGTTGAATGCAGAAAGATTTCAGATGGTTACTGTGAGGGTGTTTCTAAAGGAGGTGTGGCTACTCTAGTTACTAAAGAAGCCATTTTTTTCTCTAGGCTTAATCCATGTGCATCTTGTGATAATGCTTTCATGTGACCCTTCTGTTGCCAGGAGGCAAGCTGGGTGCATGGATATTAAATCTTAGGAACCAGAAGGCCACAGTTAAGCAGCTGAACAGAGTGCATTTGTTGTCCTATCTAGAGATCCAAGGGTTGGGGTGTAGAAAGTCAACTTACTCTTTGTTAGCTGAGGTCTTGTTCTTTCTGCTTTAAATCTATCCGTTAGAAGAGGATAAAATGGATCTTGGAGTTCACAGTGGCTTCCAGGGCTAGAACTGGTGATACAGTGAATTACTGATAGCCAACTGTAAAGGAATATCAACAGCCTTGAGTCCTACAGTTCCCAAGGTGAGGCTTCCAGCCTCAGGATAGATGTCCTACCTACCATGGAGGTGTCTCTGTTTTTAACAGCTGTTCCCTTAGCTGCTGCCGCTTTGCCATGTTTCTGTGTCACTTCACTATCTGTGGTTTTCTATCGTTCCAGGTTGGATCCGATATGCTGAAAGGGTTCTTACCAATCTTGTGACCTCTCACATTTGCACTGCAAAGTCTCCACAACAGATCATGGGCTCCCTGGTGAAGGGCTACTTTGCCAGGCAGAAGGTGAGCAATTGTAATTTATTTTTGCCATTGCAATCTTCTATAAAGATGGGCTAGTGGATTTTAGTATTGAAATACAGATCTTAGGAAGTGATAAAGCATCTTCCTGAATTTCGTACTTCAGTAATGGTGCTCTGCTGCCGCACAAGCATCCATGACAAGAATGCCCGAAGAGCCTTGTTTAGTGTGGTGCAGTGTGAGCAGTCAGCAATCCTTGCTCTCCTAGTGTAACATGGATTTACATATTTGTAGATGAAACTAAGTCCAAAGTAGCTAAAGAGATTCTTGTTAAATGGTGCCTGCGTAGTTGTATAGCACAGCCAAAACAGGAGCAGAGGAAAGTAATGTGGAAGTGCCCTGTTATCTGGGATCAATAAAAGCATTATGTCCTAGAAACTAACCTTGCCTGAACTGTGTAGGTTGAAAAAACTGCTGTTCTTTTTTATGTATCATACTTAAATTTAACTGTTTCCACTTAATATAGGAAGGGATTGCTCTCTCCAGATAGGTAAAGTAGTGCTGATGGGCTAGCTGTGGATGAAATGGCAGAATGTCAGCTAGAAAGCAGAAATTTAAAGTCCTGACTTGTATTCACCTTCTAAAGCAATCAGAAACTGCAGAAAATGTAGTCTGGAGGAATAAGTACAAGTCTGAAGACTGGCTGCTTTGTGAGGATGCTTTGTGACTTTGACAGATCACTTCTGCATCTGGTAGTTGTTAATTGTGAGGATTGATTACTAGTATTACCCACAGAGTTTATGGTGCTGGTTTTGTTTTTGTCATCATTCAGGCTGTCATTGTCTCTTCATAGAATTCACATGTGCTCTCCTCTGTTCCACAGAATTTATCTCCTGATAAAATTTTCCATGTGGTTGTGGCACCTTGTTATGACAAAAAACTGGAAGCCTTGCGGGAGGACTTCTACACTGCCTTGTATAACTCACAAGAAGTTGATTGTGTGCTGACATCAGGTTAAACCTTCTTCTAAACTTCCTATTTACAAAGAGCCAAGTGAATCATGTTGTTAGAATTGCCTTTCTGCCAGACTTGGCTTTTGGTCAAGTCTGCTTTAGTTGTAAGGTTGGCTTTTTTCTCCTTTTAGTACCTGGTTTTGTGCTCCTAGTAGTGTAGGTATTGTATAGGTAGGGCAAAGTGGAAAAAACCCACTTTTTCCTTCTAAGTTGCTATTGATCTGAAAACAAAATTCAGGTATTTGTTTTTGTCAACCTTTAGAGAAAGGCAAGAGTTAGAAAAAAATAAATCACATCTGATATCATTGTTTTATGGTCAGTATTTAATGCCCACTGGGTTTATTCATAACATTCCGGGTGGCTTTTGCCTTTAGACTCGATGTCCAGACTGTATTCTCCTTTTTCCTCTGCAGTGTAGAAGCTTCCTCCAAACTTTACTTAACAAAAAGGCTAAGAGTAGCATTAAACAAGCTAAAGGTCCTTTTCTTCAGGACTGGAAGTGTAAAGCTTCTTAGTTTTTGGAGGGAACTGACTCTGAGAATTGGAAGATGTGACTGTAAGCGCTACAAGTGTGGGAATTTTCAACTCTTGAACAGAGACTCAACTCTTGAACAGAGACACAGCATGTGCATTTTGCTTTGTGTTGGAAGTAAAATGTCATGTTTTCCTACAGGTGAAATTGTCCAGATAATGGACCAGAAAAATGTGTCTATGAAAGATGTGACTGAAGTAGCTGTAGATAGTTTGTAAGTAGTTCTGTTGTGGATTGCTTCCTTATTTTGATAATGAATGAGAACACATTTGAGCACATTGAACATAAATGTGAAGTTTCTCAGAAGTATGGTTTAGGTTTTCTTCTGCTAGATAAAAAAGAAACCTTCATCAAAGCCTGGGTATACTAAAATCTCACCTCTGATGTAGGGGTTAAAACTCCCCAGAGTTTTCTCTCATATGTTTGTTTTTACTTGTAAAAGTTATGAAGCAGGTAATAAAAACCTGTACGTACAAAGCAGGTAATTTAAAGTGACCCCTGCCCATTGAATCCTTTAAAATCTGTGGGATTTGAAGATATATGTAGCTCCTTACAGATACTTTAATGCAGTAACATTAAATTTGACTAGATCAAAATCATGGCTTGATTAGTATGTCTGACTGCTTCAGGGTGTTGACCTCACTCAGAGGTCTCCTGTTTTTGAGCTTGTAGAAAGCTGAACAACCTCATCTGCCCTGCTCCACTGCTTGGCCTCACACACAGATGCTGAGATGCAATCATGGCACTGACCATCTGTTCTGTGCTTCCCTCTCATTCAGAGCAGCATCTCGACAGTAAATTTTTGCTTCATCTGATCTGTTCATTTGAATTGGTAGAAGTAGCATCCTTTCAAGAAAAGGTACTGTTTGAGGTCTTTTTTTATAAAGACAGCAGTTACTTTTTCAAGATTCAAGTGAAACATGCTTTAGAAGAAAGCAGTGAAGAGCTTTTGTTTACTGACTGTCTGACTGGCGCAGGAAGCAGCTTGCATGTTTTAATTCTCAGGCTTGGTTACAAAGGCTGGTCTTGCTGCTTACTGATCTTTGTTCAAGTGTGACAGATGTTCCTTGGTGTCTTTCCAAAGTGGTGGTAGTGGAGCAATAAATGTGCTTTCTTGCAGAAAGCTCTGGAAACTTCTAAAAAGCCTTTTCACTTGCAGTTAGTGTCCTGCTTGGACCTTGTCTAGACTGGAGCCATTTAGTTGATACAGAGGTAACCTTTTCAGAGCTGTTTGTCCTGTGATCACTTCTACCAGAGCTTGTCACACAGAATGAGAATTACCTAAAGGTCTTGTAATGACATAGAGATGGTCATAGATTTTTGGAATCGGCCTGCCCAGTGGAAAAAAAAAACAATTTTTTATTCAGAATTTACCTGCTCTATGGAATCAGTTTATGTTGGACTATAATGTTAATTTTAAAAAAAGATTCATCTGGTAATGCTGGCTCAAGATGTGAGACTTGGTGACATAAATTTTTAGTCTTTAAAACCAGATTTTTTTTCAGAGAAAATTGTATAATTTGGAGTCCACTTCTTAAAACAAGTCCCAGCACAGCAGCAGCTTGTGGTAATTTGCATAGTATTAAAATCACATGGACAAAGTAGCTTGTGTTTGAATTTTAAACTCAGTGTGATGAACTGAAGGCCTGAAATTCTGATCATACCTTCTGTTGTCTTCTAAGGTTTGATGAAATAAAGGAGGGAGATGTAGTAAGGCATGAAGGGAAGAGATCTGATGGTTACCTGGAGCACATTTTTAAACATGCTGCAAAGGAACTTTTTGGCATGGATGTCAAGGAAATCACCTACAAAGCATTAAAGTAAGTTAGAAGTTTTGCCTCTTTTACATAGGGTGAGCTAGTTAGAAGGTTTTCATCTGTCAGGGACCTACAGTCACCACCTAATCCAACTGCCTGACAACTTCAGGGCTGACCAAAAGTTCAAGTATGTTACTAAGGGTATTGCCCAAGTACTTCATAAACACTGGCAGGCATGGGGCACCGACCGCCTCTCTGGGAAGCCTATTCCAGTGTTTGACCATCCTCTCTGTAAAAAAAAATAAAACAAAACCCAAAAAACTCTCCTGAGTTATTTGTGCTGCAGTGAGCCCTAATGCAGTTATTGCTAACCTGGCTCTTGCACTGATGGAGGCAGTTACATGGCATCAACCTGTACATGGGTTCTGCAGAGTGCCTCCTGTTAGCTTCCATTTTATTAATCAACTTTTCTACCTTTACAAATTTTATGTAATTCTGTTCTGGAATTTAAACTCCAACTTTTGCTTAACTTAGTTCAGAAACTGGAACAGTTTTCCTGAATCTCACTACTGTACTTGTTCTGCTCTTTTTAGAGCATCTGGATTCCAACTGACACAGTTGGGCCATCTCTGTGGTAGTGCAGGACCTAAAATGTTCCCTGTGCTTCTTTGCAGGAACAAGGACTTCCAAGAGGTTACCCTGGAAAAGGATGGTGAGACAGTGCTACGCTTTGCAGCAGCTTATGGCTTCAGAAATATCCAAAATCTGGTTCTGAAGTTGAAAAAAGGAAAGTTTTTATACCATTTTGTAGAAGTCCTTGCTTGCCCAGGAGGTAAGAGTAGTTGTGGACCCACAATTGTTCTACACCTGTGTATTGAATCTCAAAGGAGAGTTGCCTTACAGGCAGGCACTTAATTGCATTCCCTCTTAGTGTTCTTCTTGCTAATCAAAAATGCTTACTACTTAATGAGTGGTCCAGAAAGCATTTGGAAGGTTGGATCAGGAATTGATTGGGTTTTCTAAAATTAACCATGATGTTATTTGTTCTGACCTATAAATGACAGCATGGCTCTTAGGATTATTTCAGAACTCAGGGGAGCTACTCTGAAATGGTGGTTGTCAAGGGCAAGAAAAGTCAAGGAACATAATTAAGATCATAAAACCACAGAAAACGGAGAGTGCTGATTTTGAAACCTCATTTACATAAAATCATAGAATGGTAAGGTTGGAAGGGACCTCAAGGATCATCCAGTTCCAACCCCCTGCCATAGGCAGGGACACCTCCCACTAGCACAGGTCACTCAAGGCCTCATCCAACCTGGCCCTGATCACCTTCAGGGAGGGAGCAGCCACAACCTCCCTGGGCAACCTGTGCCAGTGTCTCACCACCTTCACTGTAAAGAACTTCCTCCTAACATCCAGTCTAAATCTCCCCTCTGCCAGTTCAAACCCATTCCCCTTGTCCTGTCATTGCAAGACCTTGTCAATAGTCCCTCCCCAGCCTTCCTGTAGGCCCCCTTCAGATATGGAAGGCTACTCTAAGGTCTCCTGGAAGCCTTCTCTTCTCCAGGCTGCAGAGCCCCAACTCTCTCAGCCTGTCCTCATATATGTGAGGATGGTTTTGATACTGGAGTCACTTGAAATACAAATTCTAACAGCATGGGGGGTAGTTTGTGCAGAGAAACAGCTTTTTCCTATAGGTAAGTATGAAAAAAATACCCAGGTTATCCTAAACTGTGTTCTTACCAAATCTCCATCATCCTTGCAGCTTTTTTTATTTGTTTTGTTGGCATTTTTTTTTCCCCTAAGGGTGCCTAAATGGAAAAGGTCAGACACAAACTGAAGATGGAAAACCAGATAAAGCACTGCTTAACCAGATGGAAGAAGTGTATGCTGCAATACCTGTTAGACTTCCAGAAACCAACCTCCATGTACAAAAGATGTACCAGGACTGGCTGGAAGGCATGGACTCCAAGAAGGCCCAGGAAACTTTGCACACCCAATACAGTGCAGTAAATCAAACAGCAAGCAATTTGGATATCAAATGGTAATCAATCAAACTTGCAAAAGATTTGCTTAGGTTAGTTACAGATCCAGCACTGGAAACACTCTATGCAATCGCAGCTGCTGTGCACTAGCCGAGTTGTGAGTGAGGTGCTACCGGATGGTGGGCGCTGAGTTGTGAGGAGCCCTCGCTTTGAAAAGCAGAAAGAGAAGTCTCCCTCCAAAAGCACTGGTTTTCTCCACACTGTTTAACTTGTGTGATTCATCTCCTGCATATAATGCATTTCTTCATTCAAAAATGTGATCTTGCAAGGTACATGAGTGCTTTCTGCCTGGGGCAGAAGAGTTCCCTTCACAAAGCGGGCTCCACCAAGAAGGTGAAGTTGTTTGACTCTTGCTCCTAGATGTGCAGTCCCTTTCATCATGGGAAAGCAGTCACCATGAATTGCAGTACTGTTGCAGTTGTGAAGTAACATGGTATTTATTTGCCTTGTTGACAGAAAACCCTACAGAGGGACAAGTGTGTGTGTGGGGAAGTGTAATGAATTGATGTATGCCTTCTGTCTGTATTTTAACAAACTACTCCATTCCAAACTGATTTTATGTTCTGTAGGGATCCTTCATATAAACTGAACTTGGGAAACAAAATGGTTAGAATGCAATCAGTCATTTTAGTTCCAGATAGGTTGGTTGGTACATGAAGAACATGTTCTTTCCTTGCAAGGTTTTTCTAGAAACCAGCAGCTAGGAAGGGTCCTGCTCCTTCCCTTTGCCCAGCTGCTTTGGGAGAGTGACACATGCATATGCACTGTCACGTTAGCACTGCAACTTTGACAAATATGCTGAACCAGAGCTACAGCACTTTGATTCCTTTATGTTTTGGTACACATCCCAGCAGACTGGTCTTTCATTTGTCTAGCAAAAATCACTTCATGGAGTGCCTCTGGAGGAACTTACAAGCATTGCTAAGTACTTTTTTTCGAAGTCATCACACACTGGCACCATTAATTTTGGTGCACTTTGTTTTTTTAGGTACACTCTGGAGGTTTCATTTAACAGGCAACTTAAAGTGTTTTTTTACATGCAGGCTTTTCTGCAACACCATGAGTTATCACAGGGTTAAAGAATGTGATGCACAACCCAAAAAAAAAACTTATTGCCAGACTTCTCATTGTCCAAGTAGCATCAGATTTGCTCACCATTAATGGCTGCTTGACACTGGAAGGGTTTCAACTTTACTTTTTTAACTTGCAAGTGTGGATGTTTTTTTTTTTAAATTGGTTCAGGCAGTTTGAATGAATCTTGTAAACTTCTTCATTACAACTGCTTGTATGAGTAAGAGCTAATACTGCATGAACCTGTGTATTTGAGAGCTGCACTTAACTTGAACACAGTGGATGGGCCCAAGGCATTAATGAAGTCAACGTGCAAGTTCTTGTGTTGGCTTAAGCAGAGGCTTAAAAGGAGAGAGATAGACTTAAGTGTGCTACCCTGATGACAAGAGATAGTTCTCTTAATGCGAAGCTGTTTTAACAGAATCACAGCTTTCAGTTAGACCTCTACCTAAATAAAACCTTTTGCTTTGAGGGATGTTTTCTTTCCAGTGCAAATGAATTTGATTACTGTGCTACCTGAATGCACACAATTAGATTAGACCCATTAATTAACCTTGGTAAGTTGTTCCATGTCATAATAAAAACATATTTACGTGGTGCAATATCAGAACACCTACAGAAATCTACCTCTGTACAGGAAGGGAGTCCAGATATGGTGGAAGATGGTTGTACAGCTGAAGCTGTATTAAATATCTGCTAAGGAAAGGTGATGGTGTTTGTGAACTTGGAGAAGCAACATCTGACTCCTTTGGTCTGGTTATCTGTCAAGATTTCCTCCAAAAACTTCCAGCAGAATTGTCCTGTAATGAAGTGGTCTTGTTCTGTTTGTACAGGCATAGGTCTATGTATATATGGTTTATAGCTTGATGGCATGTTTAAATTATATCACTTCAGTTCTTTGTATAGTATACTTATTTTTTTATGTGTGTATACTGGGCTAAATGGTACAAAAAGATGAGTTTTTTTTCTGATGAAATCTTCACTAACCTCCCCAAGAGCTGCCTTCCTGTTCTGAAAGGATCCCCTTGGACTGTTTGTACGACTTTGACAAATACTCCCTTTGCAGGAGGCACTGCTCTACCTGTTCTTTTGCCATGATACTTGCCTGCTGCACCAAAGAGCCTCACTTCCCCTGCTGCTGGGAGACCCTGGCAGTGGGCCAGCAGATGAAATCCATCTGGAATGTACTGTGGTGTGCTCCTGCTGCAGGGGACATTGATGGCTCGGTGCATAAACTAAACTCTTTCACTCGAATCTGTTTCTTCAATCTACTCAAGTGTTTTAACCTATTGAGATAGTAGCAGTGTAAATGCTGAGTAGGTATTGGTCTGCCACAGTGCTCTTTTTAATGAGGAAGGCATCTAACTGGGCAGCTTTTAGTGGCTAGGTGGAATGTATGTATTATAACTAGTGACTTACAGTGACTGATACTTGTCTCTTTTTGGGGGGGTGGGGTGTCAGCTTTTGTTTTACAAGCCTTTTTGCAGTAAAATTGATTTTACCTTTTTTAAAACTCCTTTCTTGAAAGTGCCAGTTGGAAAGAAGAGGGACAAAAAAAAAAAAAAAAAAAAAAAAAAAAGTGTTTTCCCTTAACTGTAATAGATCTTTCTTTATTGAAATTTTAACATATGCCAGAAAAACTTCTCCCAACTTCATATCCAGTGAAATACTTGCCTAAGATTTGTTTCTGGCTTCTAAATCTAGAGTTGGCAAGTCTGTTGTTGTTGGCAATTTGTTTCTAGCCACACTTGAGAAACTACAGCATTGTTTAGTTCCCTGATAAGTTGTTGACAACTAAGAATTTTCATTGCTACTGCCTTTACAGCAATGGGAAGAGTTCCTTGTGTGGTCACAGCCACAGTGCTTTACTTCTCAGTTGAATGTTGTGCTGAGACGATCTTGTCTCTAGGTGACTTTTAGAAAATACTAAATTGGAAGGATTGTGGGAAATAAGTGGAAATGTTACATTAATTGGGAAATCATCTTAGGGTATTACTGACTTGAGCAGATCAAGTGCTTGATACCTCGTGTAATAGTACTTCACCCTGAGACTGTTCTAAGAGATGCTTATTTATGAAGTACTCTGCCCTGCCATCTCCACTGAACTTGCCTCAGCAGCAGCCTGTGCTTGTCCACTGCAGTTAATGAACTGCCCAGACATGGGCTATGCTATCCATTACAATAAAGGATGTATCTGTATGAAGCAGGCTCAGCTGGGACTGTGTCTGGATAACGATCAGTTGCTTACATTTTGGTGCTTTGTATTCAAATGGAGCATGACCATCAATTGTCCTAAATAAATTCTTGATACTGAATTTTGTGCTTGGTCTGATTTTGTAGAAAAGCTTAACTCTGTTTTAACATGGATGTTTGTCTGGTGAATTTAGTATGAACGTGTGTTAAATTTGTATCAGCTGTTGACGAGTGTCCTGGATTACAGTCACACTGCGCACTAAAAAGTGAAAGGAGGACATTGCTGAACAGCAGTAGGAAATGATAATTTCCTCTTCAGTGTACTGAAATAATACATTGTGGCAAGCCAAACAAGCATCTACTGTAGTTTTAAAGCTCTCTTACCTGGGAAGAAAGATACTGCTGGATGAAGCCAATCTATTGGCTAGAGGAGTTAGGCTGCAAGTAACTACAGGGTTGCTTAAAACGCTGGTGCAGAAGGAATAGCAGATGTGTTCATTTGTACAGGGCGGGGAGAGATGAAAATTAGCCACAGTGTAGCAGAGGGAGATAATTCAACAATGGCTTGTGCAAAAACATTTGAAACAAATGCAACAAACCTTTCCATATGCTCCCTTGGACAGTTAACGACCTTAACCTCCACAAACTGCTAACTTCACGTGGAGGTGCTCTGTGGTTCTTGCAAGGATCACTACGCAGTGGCTACCTGCCCAGAGGAGGAGAAAGGAGCTAACCTCCAGTCTGGCATGTAACAGGGATGTTCCTCTTGTTGTATAAGCCAAGGACGAGAAAGAAGAGGCCTTGAGGAGGAGTCGATGTGTTCCTAACTACTCTTGAACTGAAAACTAAAGATCCATGTCAGCAAAGCGGAGGAAACGCCCCTTTAAATTGTTCACAGTTAGCCCCATGAGATGACACTCAGCGGCTGCATTTCTGTCCCTACCTTCCAAGTGAATAGTTGCATTCAGCTGAAAAATAATGTCCACATGCTGCAAGCTTATCAACTGAAAATCTGATTTTCTCTACTCTAAATTATTTTTTCTCCAACTCCCCTTCAAGCCAACGATAAAATACAATGAAGGACCCGATGAAATTGTAGTAAGAACTATTTAAAGTCTTATTTGACCTTTGTCAAGTGTATATTTGAAAGTACATTGTTACACTGTAAATTAAATGTTCATTCCATATAAAAAGAGCAGGAGCAGTGTGCTGAAGCTGAGGGAACACAACCCTCGGCCACGCCGCTGCTCGGCTTTAGCCCCTTTGCCCCGCGCTGCCACTCGGCGGTTTGCTTTCCCCCCTTACTCTGCCCTTCTCTACGATGGGTGCACGCAGAGGCTTTGTCCCGGCCCGCAGCAGCGATACCGCGAGCCGGTCACCAATCGCCTGCGACGCGGCAAAAGCGACGCCTCGGGGCAGGTTCTACCGAGATTTGAACTCGGATCGCTGGATTCAAAGTCCAGAGTGCTAACCATTACACCATAGAACCAGGTGGTGGCACTCGCCTCCGCGAGGCCGGAGAATAAACCCACAGCCACGCCGTACCTGTCACCTAAGTTTCGATCGTCAGTTTTCACCCGCGCTGTTCCTTAACTTCCAGCCGGCTGAATCCAGTCTGGATGCTTTCACTGTGTCGGAAGGCGGGTAACTCTCAAACCATCACACGCGTCCTGAACGCCCTCGCGGGGCCCCGCTGTAAATGACCCGCCTTGCTTATTCTCTCTCTCCACGATATTCGTTGTCTCGTGGTATAAGGGTTTCAAAGACGCCCACGTCAGGAAGCAAAAAGGAGCATCAGGAGGATATCTTCTCCCAGCAGCAGCCTGCACAGATCGCCTCTGGCTTTCTAAAGCATCAGTTGGCATCGCAGGTCCACACAGGTAGGCCACGGCATAATAAAACGAATTAATTACGTTTCACTATACTAAGGCATGTCTGAAACCTTCAGATGATTCCTGTGAGACATGTACTGACCTAGTGCAATCAATTGTAACCACCACGGAAAAAACGAATCAGGAAGGCTCCACGACTTGCTTCTCTTCTACTGCAAACACATTTCTCGTGTCTTACTGCACGTCGCTGCTTAAAGGAATAGCAAACGCCCATGCAAAATAACACTTTTATCTTAAAGTCGTTTTAAACCACTGCTAAGACCAGTAAAGACATCTTGCTCATGGGCGAAGGAAAACAAGTAGGTTCCACCGAGATTTGAACTCGGATCGCTGGATTCAGAGTCCAGAGTGCTAACCATTACACCATGGAACCCCCGACTCATCGTTTCCGAGCCGTTCCTCTTCAGGGGTCCCGAAAAGTGACACAATGTACGCTGCATCTGTTTCTGTTCCCTGTATCCCGCCCTTCATCTACCATGTGACACCACCACTGCCCATTCACAGCAGCGTTTTACAGCACTAAAAATAAGGCACATTCGGAGCCAACACCACTAAGCCCTTTATCAGATCATCCAATTTAGAGCTGGAACACAGATTTCAGTCTCACATGCACCATTTTCTACTTCATGTTTCTGTACTCATTTTTCTTTCATGCATTTGGGGCTGTTTGTTTCCCATATCTAAGAAGGAACAGACACCACTGTCACAACTGGTTTAGAATGCCAGGTTATTTCCTCCTGTGGTATCAGCTGATCAGTGTACAGGCAACAGAATGGTTCATTTAAACGGGTAAGACATGGAAAAGCTATCAAGCCATGCAATGAGGTTTTTAACATCATTAAAACATGGACCTGTTGGAGTTGGTCCAGAGCAGGTCACAAAAAATATTCAAGAGATGGAACCCCTCTGGCTGTGAGGACAAGCTGAAAGTCAGGCTTTTTCAGCCTGGAGAAGGCTCCAGGGAGACCTTCCAGTGGTCTTTTCAGTACCTAAAGGGGCCTGTAAGAAAGCTAGGGACAGAGCTTTTAGAAGGGCCTATTGTGACAAGAGACGTGGTAATAGTTTAAAACAAAAGAGGGAGATTCAGAATAGATATAAGGAAAACAATCATTTACAGTGAGGCAGGTGAGACACTAGACCAGGTTGCCCAGAGAGGTAGTAGATGCCCGAAAACATTCCAGGTCAGGTGGTCTAGGGCTCTGAACAACCTGGTTCAGTGAGATGGAGGTTGGACTAGATAAACTTCAAAATGTCCCTTCCAACCCAAACTAGTCTGTGATTCTATGAAATCATCAAATTGTGATAGAACAAAAGGTTGCAGTCACCATAGTGTGGTGTATTGTGTCCTTTCTTCACTCACACCTACACTACATGTTTGCCAAGACAGCTTAGGAAAATAACTGTACTTGCAACATCAGCCAAGCCCACAGCCATAAACATCAGTGAAGAAGCAGGCGCTGGCTGCTGTGAACCCGACTGCCTGTGAGCCGGGACATCCTCAGACAGCGCCGAATTTGGACTGTTCATACCACAACAGTGAAAAAAAGAAAAAAAAAAAAAAAAAACTTTCCTAGCAGAGGATGGTTTCGATCCATCGACCTCTGGGTTATGGGCCCAGCACGCTTCCGCTGCGCCACTCTGCTACTCGTTTTCACGTTTTCTTGACCTAGGTTTAGACTGTAATGCACAGTTCGGCCAATGGTCAGTCCGACAGCACTGCACAGCTCCGGCCGCCTCAGAGGGGACCGGCAGGCCCTTCGCAGAGCAAGTGAGCACATCTACACTTTCAGCATTCTTTATATATAAGGAGTCTCCCTGCTATACCTTCTGTGTGCTTGAAAGACACTGGAACTAATAACAGATATTTAAATTACCAGTACATTGCCCCAGCGAACTGGTATTAAAATAATCGAAATAAAACTACCGATATATTACCACAGGGATCAGTAAGATCGCTGCCTGCAAAGAATCGAATACTGCTGCCCTCTCAAACTGAAGAACCACACCCATGACGAGTCCCCGAGGAGGCACAGACCGCGGGCACAGCAGCCAGAACGCGCGGGCAGGTCCCGGACCAGAGTGCTTTGCGCATATTTGCATACATCAGCGCTCCGTTGCCCCCTTCTCACCCCCCGTCTATTGCCCCCTGTTCAGCCCCGGCTTAGCTGCACGGCTGGTATATGGTACGGAGCCTGATCGAATGTACAGCACCTGCTTTCGAGACACAGCTTTCACCCTATCTGTAATGACTCACAGATGCCGGGCTACAAATAAGATGCGAACTGAACACACATTCGTGCTCGCTTCGGCAGCACATATACTAAAATTGGAACGATACAGAGAAGATTAGCATGGCCCCTGCGCAAGGATGACACGCAAATTCGTGAAGCGTTCCATATTTTTTTCCCTTCTTCCCCTCTCCAATTTTCCAACTCCCCCTGCCAGGCTCTCTGGTAGAGGCACACCTGCGGATATGGCCGGAATGACGCAGGCTGCCTCCAGCTAGCGTTTGGTTCCAGTCGCACTGTTTGTGTAAGCACTCACTGACCTTAAAGGGCATAAGGACAAGAACTGAGGTCTGAGTGTCACTGATCAGTACCTTATGTATTTTACCTTCGTTTTTGTTCCCAGTGTTTCACATGCTCTCGTTAGCTCTGAACACAGCACAGCATGGGCTCTGGCACCGAAAAGTCTCTCCTGCCCTGAAGGAGGTGCATTCTCTCTCCATTTCTGACTCCATCACTACAGCCCATTGCTGGAATCACTTATGAGCCCGTACAGTCAGCAAGAGAACCTGGGCCACTCTCCACGTCAGCTTTCCACACATATGCACAAGTTTACTTTTCATAGCGCTTTCTGTAAATAACCAGAGGCGTCTTCCCCTCTGCCTCACTGAAGAATTCGGACACGAGAGGCAAGCACACGCCAGATGATAGTTATCTTAGCAGATCGGTGTATTTTTTACGTAACAGTTGCGCCCGTCATTTCTGACCAGCCTGGTGCGGCACCTCTGTCGGTCCCTCGCCCACCAGGCTCCTCTCAGAATGAAAGGCCCACCTTGCGAAGGCAGTTTCGGAGCCGGACACCGGTGCCCATCGAACACACAGAAGCCTGAGCTCTGAAAGTCTGCCCGCCGTCCCAGTAGTACAACCGCGGCGGGGAAAGGCGGGGAACGGCCCGGGAGACACGGCCATCCACAAGCGCCTCATGCCTGTTAGACAAACGGCGCTGGCACCCACACCCCACAGCGGCTGCCGTTGGCGGCTTTATGGCGTCATCACACTGCTCCCGATCCCGCCTCACGTGGCAGAGTCGTAGCTCGTGAGCGCGGGAAGCCTTTGCCGCCTTTTCTTGTCGTCTCTTGTTTGGGCTTTTTTTATGTTTGGGTTGGTTGTTTTTTGGTGTGGGTTTATTTTTCTTTTTCTTTTTTTTCTTTTCTTATTCTTGTCGCTGGCAGGCGGCTCCAGGGCTCTCTCTTCACCGCCCTACTGGGGTGTCAGCGGGCACCGTGAGCTCTGGAGAGTGGGTCTTGCAGAGATGTTTCTCCCCCCAGGGGTCTAAGGACATCCACTGGTGGAGCTGCAGCCTTCTCAGGCCCCACTTAAGAGTCCTTGGGAGGGTTTTCTCCCCAGGATGCTTTTATTGTCATGCACATCTTAAAGCAAACCATTGTGCTCTCCTAGATTTTTTCACCTGAAGTGGCAGAACTTAGATTTCTAGCTAGACGTTAGCAGCAATTAACCATGTCATGCTCTCTGCTCCTGTTCTGACAGAAGCAGGATCCTGCTCTCTCAATTAGTGGTGTGTCCGCATAAAAACATGAAGTATTGCACAGTACTTAACTCGTTCAGTTAAAATTGTTACAAAAACAAACAATTTGTACCTCAGCTGCTTGCAGAGGTTTGAAGTGACAGTTTGTGCTGGCTGAAGGCATTGGTTTGCCCCTTGCAACTCACAGATCCTGAGTCTTCAGTGTCACTGGATCTGTGCAGCTCACCATCTGCAGTCTCCTGCAAAGAATGAACACCCACGAGGAGCTGTGTTGTGGATGTTGCTGACACCTAAGTAGCTCTTGCATTCAGAGTTTTCCTAGGGAAACTGCAATCCATTTGAGCATAGCTTAGGTGACTTCCACGATAATAGTAAAATCATTTAGGTTGGAAAAGACCTTCGAGATTAATGAGTCCAACCATTAACCCAACAGTTCTTTCTCTTGCAGAAGAATACTGGAAGTAACTGAAATTCTTGTGTTCTGTAATTCATTATTTCTCCACACTTGTGGGATTCAGCACTGGCCACCAAGAGAAAGGGAAGATTTGGCAAAAAAAAGCAGCACTGAAGGCAGAGGTACAATCTAAAGGTACTGGTGACCAAAAACCTCAACTTCCTTCATTTAAAGTGCATGTAGCAAAGCATTGAATCAATAGGGACCATTCCGCTAAAAGATCTAAAACTATTTTAAGAAAATTTAATTATTTTTATTACTAGGTAGTGCTTTTGGGGCTTTGGCATTGGGAATTTGATTTCTGTTCTGTTGGAATTCTGTGATGAGGCCAGCAAAACTTAACAAGGTGGATGTTTTGGGGGAAAAAAAAAGCAGAGCAGCAGCAGATGGTGAGGGGGAGAAAGTAAAAATAGGAAACATGGAGCAAATATTGTTAGAGATGTTAAAGTGCACTAGTTTGCTGGTTTGATTACTCTGCCTGTTTGAATGTTTCTGTCCACTTTTTGAACTTCATGTATTCTACATGCAAGTTTTTATTGTGTGTTAGGTACCATGCAGCCTGATTTTAGGTGCTTTTAATATAAAAATTACTATTCTTTGCAGATATAACTTAGATGACAGATGTGAAGCATGTGTGAAAGATTTCAAATGTGATGAGTCATCTTCAGCAATGATCAATAAATGTAATAACTTTTACTTTTGTGTTAAGTTTACACAGCTCAGTATGCAGGGAGAATGCAGCTCTTGATGGATTTCTCTACAGATATTTTAAAATCAAAATCTCTTATGATATTGTAGTTCCTGTTTTGTATCATGGAGGGCCAAATGACTGGAGTATCCATTTAAAAACAAGCTTGCTTTCTGAAAGTTTATACTTTAAACTTTTGTGTCAGTTTGTTTGTCCTTTCATACTGTTTTTAATAAATTGGAGTGCTCTGAAGGATTTTAACACAAGCAAAGACTCTTGCTGGGATGAACTGTATGGTGATAAACCTTGTGGGCTTCAACTTTATTCTTAGCTCTATTAAATAGCTGCCAATGATTCTGTTTCAGGTTTAAAGGGAAACAGGTTAAAGTTGTTGATGATGAGAGAGTTGGTCTTTGCTGGGGGATTAAAAATAACACTGCTGTGCTGTATTGCTTAATGGGTATCAGTACTGCACTGGAACATGAAAATGTTTGACTTTGTGCTTGTGTCATGAGTCACTTTTGTCTATGAGTAACACTTTTGTAACAAATAGCTCAAAAAGCAAAGTGAAGAATCACTGCAGTAGGATATTATGCAGCACAAAAGGGATTCAGTTGATGGCATCTTTCTATGCCTGCTTAACATAACAGATTCACCCCCTTATCTTCCAAGTCCTTAAATCACTGATAACCAGAAACTGGGAGAACATACCAGATAAAGGGTCAATGCCTTGCATTCTGGAAACAGGCTGCTTAGCTATACAAACTTATTTTCTGCATAGTTTTTACTCTACTACATAGATTATTATGTGAAGAAGTTTGCAGAGGCATTTCCGGGAAGCAGTTTCTCAGTCCTGTCTCTGAAATATATATAAAACCTGAAATAAATGGGGTGTTTTAGCATATATTGTTGGGTTTACTGATTGCTCCTGCAGCAACTTAGGGCATTTTATATTGACAGTTACATATTTCAGCAGACATCAGGCTTGATAACTTTTTAAGGTACGTTATTGCTATAATTACCTCTGGAAGCTAAATATGCAGGAGGTCAAAGATAAGATGTTTGCTCTGAAAACTAATGAACCACCATAAAATCTTTATCAGCAGAAAAGGTGATAGTATAGCCATGATTTTCAGTGAGAAGTTGATGGGAAGAAGAGAGAGTAGTTGAAGTAATGTGGAGAGGTTGCTATGATCTGTTCAAACCTTTGAAATTCTTTCCTGTTCAAGAAGAGGCAGCGTTACTGCACCTGGTGCCCTCACTTACATTGCTTTGCTTTGCTGTGGAGAAAAATGAACCTTAACCTTTGCTGAACCTGGGGTATTGGCTTTGAAATCTCATTCCTAAGTGGCAGCTGCTGCTGCTTTATAACCTGCACTTCCTTGTACAAAGAATGCATGTTTACTAAAGGACTTGGGTGAAACAGTTCAGGGGCAAAATATTAACCTTACCAATGTGGGCATCTAAGTGGTAAAATCAACATTAATATAAATATTGTTTGGGATAAAAATATTCCTTTGCTGTGTTTGCCAGAGCCAAAATGAGCTGAGGCAGGAGAAATCAATACTGGCTAGCAAACTCCCTTAATGAGAAGAACAGGAAAAAAAAACAAAAACAAACCACGAAATACATTAAATGAGATCCTTTTTTTTTCCTTATCTATTAATGCATTATTGAAAACACAGACATGCACCTTGATTTTATGATGCTATTTTTACTAGCACATGTAACATCAGTAGCCTTCTTAACTTACTAACTTAGCATAAAAGGCCAGTTGCTGCATATTTGATTTTGTTTCACAATGACTTGGTAGAAGTCAATGTCATTACTGCCTTGCTTCCCCTAGCAGCTTTGTGATTTCAAGATAAACAGGAACATAGAAACACACAACAGCTTTTAGTGGTTCACACAGTTCCATTATTTGGAATGTGAATCTGCTTATACAACCAATACATGTGGAGATAATCAGAAATAAATATTAAAAAGCCTTCTGAGTAGCCACATTTAATTGGGAAGCATCATAAAGTATGTATTTTACAGAAATGATGGTGATACAGAGAGAACTATCTCATATTTAAATGAAAAGGGTAAACTACAAGGTATTCTCTTTATATACATGTATCACTGAGAATTTGTGCTACCTTGGGAGAAGCCATAATTATTCTACAACAATTATTTTAAAATATTTATTAACCAACAGTAGAATGCATCATGAAAATCTGCTTGCATGCCATAGTTCTAAATGATAAAAGATAGTGAAATATATTTCAGGGTATTACGGCTTTTTTTTTTTTTTTTCTTCTTCTGTTCTTTATTTTCAAGTTATGTAGATGTTGAGCAATAACCTAAAAAAAAATATTTTGTTTGCTTACTTGGTTGATTCAGCAGATCCAAAGAAATGTCTCTATAAGCCTCCAGTCATCTACTAGCTCTTAATCTAACTTGTTACTGTGATTCTACCAAAACTGAAAGTAGAAATAAGTAAAAAAATTGTATTGGCAAGTGTGATCGTCCCTCTCAATATTTAAATAAAATGATCCATAAATATTGCTAGCTTGGGCTGTGTGCTTAGTAATTTATTTTAAACTACAGTGTATGCAGGGAGTATGTGGAGTTGCCAAAGAAGCTGGTGGAATCCGTGCTGTGTAGTGTTATAAAACCTTGTGACAACACAGATTCCAAATTTAAGTTGCGTTTTCTTTTGCCTTATGTGATTTCATATTCCCCTTTCCACAGACAGGTAAATCACATTTCAGAATTTTCTGCTCTTCAGAGGAAGATTGTTTTGTCTCTCCATCAGGCTTTTCAGAAGGGAAAATAATAGGATTTTTGCAATTCATACCGGGAACTGTTGCTTGGAGAAAAGTGTTAGTTACACATTTACTTAAGTTTGCTATTAAATATTCCAGAAATGTAGTTACCTGCTTCTTTTCAGCTGCAGTGACCCGCAGGTAGCAAGTTTTACCTCGGTACCTCCGGGTTACTCTCAGTAGGTGTGACCGTAGTTAACTGCATGGTGTACCGTTTAAAAAAAGCTTTTACCGAGTTGCCTTACAACTGGTACTCGACTTTGACACTCAAGCGTCGCTGACGCCTCGTCACACACCAAGGAGCATCCCGTGGCTGCCGCAGAGGAGGTACCCGGGCGTAACTGGGCTATGGAACGAAAGGGGCACAGCGCATTAACCCCGTTAGTGGGAGGCTACTGGCGGGAGGCAGGTGCGCTGCGAAGCCCTTACCATAGGCCCCTCACCTCCTGCTTGGGGAGCGGCCGCCAACACCGTACGGGAGCACCGACGCAGCCTGCGGAGCGCTCACCGGTGCATCCCGCGCCGCCCGCCAACCACGCGTCATCATCAGGCGCCGCCCGCGCCGGTCATGTGCTCTATGTTTATTTCCGTCGCTGCCGGTGTGGCGGCGGAGCTGCGGCGCTCTGGGTGAGTGATACCCGCGGCTTTTTCGGGCCGCTGAGAGGGTGGCGAGGTGTGGTAGGAGCCACCTGTGGTAGGAGCCCAGGGAAGGGTTGGTGTGGCGCGGGGGTGTCCTCTTGAGGGGTGTGAGGCGGGCGAAGCTGCCCCCTGGGCCGTCACCCTGGCCGGACTGCAAAGGGCCGCGTTCGCAGCCGCCTCCGCGGGAGGAGGACATGAGAGGGAGTCAGGGAGCGCGGGCGGCGACTCTCAGTCCTCGTTTGGTAGAGTGGCGGCTGTTGGAAACTGCTTGGGTTTGTAGCGGTTTAGGCCCTTAACTTTATGGGAGTTAAAGGGTTGCGGTGTTTGGCGCTGGGTGTCTGCTGGTGAGGTATCGTCAGCTGCTCTGAACTACGGCACGCTAAATAGCCCTTATTTTATTTCTAGGCTTACAATGTCAGTACCAGCAAAGAGGTGTGGAAGGCCCCCAGTGTTGTCCCTTCTGGAAAAGAAGAAGAGAAAGCAAAGCCTTGATAGAAGAAGGGGGAAAACGAGGATTTACGTGGGAAATCACATTGACCGATGGTTGACACTGAAGGAAAAGCTGGATTTCAGAAACGATGCAGAAGTTGCAGGGTTTCTACTGGACCTGTGAGTAGACTGACACAGTGCTCCTATGTTCAGTAATACCAAGTAAATAATTCTTGGTATTCATGCCAGCTGTGTTTTTTCTTTCTAGGTATGACAGCTGCAACCCCTTGTCAAAAGCTCCAATCTGTGCCCTCTCTGAGGATGTAAGAAGAATTACTGTGAAAGAAGAGCGAGTGCTGTCAGACAGCACTTCTCTGATAACAGCTGATGGAACGTTAGTAGTGTGCTCACTTCATATGTGAAAGGCAGGGGAAATGTTTTTCTTGATAGTATTTGAAAGACTGTAGTGGACATGTTTTGAAAAATGGGGCAGAAATTAGATGAGAAAGGGGAAAGTATGCAGCTTCTATTATTAAAAGGAAAGTATACAGCTACTGTTATTAAAATGGAAGAGTTTTTTATATTCTTTGTAAAATAGCTTATGTTTTTGTTTTGTGGTTTTCATGGTTGAGCACATACTACTTGTCTAGATGAAATACAGACAAAACAGCAAAGCTTTTTTTCAGAAAAAAGATTCCCATTACAGATGGGGTTGTCTTTGCAGGTATGGCAGTGATGACCAGTTACCTCACGAATCTGCTTGTTCTGAACTCAGAGATGTGAGTGCTGTGACTGTGAAAGAAGAGAGAGAGATGCCACACAACTGCTTGTCCACACAGGGAGATGACATGTTAGTGATGCTATGTTTTTTTGGCATGTTTTACATTTCAAAATATTTTACATTAACTTCATTATCACATTCAGTTTTGCTTATTAGAAACTCATGCCAGTCATGCTCGTATTTGTTAACTTGAAAAAAAATCGTTACATAGTGATTGGTCCAGGCCTTCTGAAGCAAAATCTGAGAGACATCTTGGAAAAGTTGTAAAGGCTTTTCAGAGTACACACAAGCAACCTGCTTGTTCAGTGACTGCCTGTGTTAGCTGCACGCAAGATTCACAAGTGGAACAAGATAATAGCTGAGACTTTCTGTGTATCCTAGTCACTTCTGTAAGCAGTTAGATATGTACAGTAGCGCAGTCTCCAGGCAAGTGCAATTGTGTTGCTTGAACCTTTCTCAAAAGGAAAATGTTCCGTTGTTGACTTGAGTGATGTTACTTACAAAGTGACATGTTAACCTATCTAAAATAGTGCCCTGCTCAATGAGGCAACCACACCATCAGAAACAGCCTGCTGGTTTCTTTTACTGCAGTGTCATCACTGAGACATGCACAGTGAGATCAGAGGAACCTCAAATAGGTATGCTTGTCCATTACTCTTTCTTTAGGTTTTGATTATCCACACCAGTGTTACTGAATAATTGTAACTTCAGCCATGTCTTGGTTGTCTGACCTTTAAAAAAATTGTATCTTTTAATGTGTGCAGGGGGACACTGAGAGCCTAGGACATTACACTGGCATTGCATGGTGTGTCCAAATCCCTCGCTAATATGGTCAAGTACGTAACGCATGTAGCATGTTTGTATGATTCCACTCTAGTTTTACTTGCAACTTCGCTAATTCTCACTTCTGATTTTAGTAGGTGAACAAGTTGGAGTTCTGAACGCAGTTGTCTGGCACAGAAGAAATCTTGGAAGCTAGGTCAGGAGGAAATAAATACCAGTGTTGACGAAGCTGACAAACTCAAGTGCATTCTTCAAAATAGCATTTGTCTCTAGCAGATACCATTTTAGTTTGGAGTGCATAAATAATTGAATTCCTGGGATTGATTTGATAAAGGTAAGATGGAGGTTTTGTTCTTAACTGATTGCTTTTTTTTTTCTTTTTAGCCTTCAGAGATGTGAGAAATAGCTGTGTGAACAGTTGTTTGGTGTGAGCAAACTTTGTTAGAAGGTAAGGTGAATGATGCTTTGGTACAGTTTCGTACTTGCGTGAGAATGCTAAATCACAGACGACGTGTTAAATGTGGGACATGATCAGGCAGGTATGTAGTGATAATTCTATAAAGCTGAAAAATGACAGATGTCTAAGAATAAAAAGATCCAAAAATACAAAGAGATTTAAGGAACAGACATCATAAGGCATACTGTGCTATTCCAGGGAATATTTATCTGCCAGCAGTAGTTGTATAGTCTCTATGAGGGAGGTAGGTGTTTTGTGTTTCAGTGTGTGAGCACCACATCATAGTAATGCTTTAGGGTTTGTTTGTGAGGCAGAGTGATGTTACTGAGGGATTCTTATTAACTGTGGGCTGTGCATACAGTCATCAAGTAATTTGGCCAAGGTCACATTGATAGCTGAACTTGAGTCTTAAAAGTGAAAGTGCACTCAGTTGCTGACTCAGTAGTGTTTTCAGATGGGTGGGCAAAATTCTTAGTTGTCATAGAAAATGGTGGCTTTCCTCTAGAAAGGAGCAGTGGTTATGTTAATGTTTCTTTTTCTTTTTTTTTGAAGGTGTGGTACAGCAGTTCCTATTGAAGGGTGGAGATGAAGGCAGGTCTTTCCTGCTTTACAGGCATTTGCATGTCATGTTTTCTTGTTGCTGGTTTGGGTCTTGCAGAGGCATCTTTCCATTCTGTGCTGTTACATAAGGGCCAGGAAAAGAGCAAGGTCTTGTTGAAGGTGTTTCATTAACAAATTATGAATTAATAGTTATATAGCAGCTCTTGTGTTCTATAGACTAGATAGTAAAGGCCTAGGTTGGTTAAATACTGTTAAGGAAATAAAAATACCAAAAACATTGGAGCAAGAACACTTTCACCGTTTCAGCAGTGCCTTCCACGTTTGGTTTCTGTCTTGGTTTTGGAGTCTTGCCTGATGATGTTAGCTTTCAGAGGTTGCTATTGTAGAGAATTAAATTGATGGATAAACAGTGAAGGAGTCAAGTAGGAGGCATTTCAAGGTTCTTGCCAGACGAAATGGTGTGTTTTCTTGAGTTTTGGCTCTGGTGAAGAGCTAAAGTGTTGAAATAACACTAGAAGAAAAGACTGCATGGAAATCTGATTTAAAGTATTGTTAAAGCCAAAGGGAAGTGTCGCTGAACCATGTCCAGTTAGCTCCTGAGGATGTTCAGTTCTGTAATTTTTCAGTCACTGACTTCCAACTTTATCATTTAGAATACTCACCAAGCTAGACTGAAATTATTTTTCTGTTGTAACAAGTACAAAGCTACCAAAGCAGGTGATACACTTTTTAAAAAAATCAGTATTTGTCACTTACTCTGACCTTAAGATTGAAGAATGGTAAGTCTAAGTAGTGCATAGGGTTTTTTGAGGGAGCTCTCTGGGATTTGAGTGATAGAGATTCAAAAACTCCTTTACCTTTTTTAATGAGACTGATTCTCATGACAGGACTGACTTTTTCTGGGTTTGAGTACAGAATGTAATTTTCCTTTGGCCTCTATTCACCAAGAGATGAAACAGTATAAAAATAGAAAATAAATACTTGAAAGTGTCACAGCAGTTTGGTGAGGAAGACTGAAACCTATAGGATGAGTTGCTGTCAGTCAGTACTAAATGATGAGTTGGGAAGTCCCTGCTTTGAAGGTAGACTTCAGTTCCTGTCTTTCCTAAAATGGTAGTGGCAACTCCTTTTATAATGAGTTTTTGCTACATAGCTTTTTTCATAATCATGGGATCTTGCAAGAGTCTGTATTGCAGAACTTCTCTTTATCTTAAATAATCTTTTTTGTGAAAGCTATAGACTGTCCAGACAAGGCAGTTGTACAGTGTGATTCTCTAACTCGGAAATCCAGCAAGCTCTCAATGCTGAAGAATTAGCATGAGAGCAGTCTGAACGGCTGAGGAGTTTCTTAGCAAGCAGGAAAATAAAACTTAAATTACATCTGGAAAAAAAAAAGAAAAAGGGAGAGCAAAAAAAGAAACCAAACTGATAAAATAACCTCCTTAGCAGGACAGCTTCCTGTGCTCTGCCAACACATTGATTTTTTTTTTTTTTTTTTTTTCCCCCAGTGCTTTGTTTTGAGTAGTCTGCATTCAGACTCTAAGTCTGGCCGAAATATAAAATAACAGTTCTTAATTGAACTAAAAGTTTCTGCATGTGCTGGTTTTGTTCTTTAGTGTTTGTAGTTTGGTTTTTAAAAAAAAAAACAAAACATCTCCACTTCCCAACAAACTGCAGTCTATGCTTATTTCACTGATGTAACTTGAAAGCTAATGGGTAACAGTCTTTTTCCTTACAGAGGATCCAGATGGAGTGATTAGTCTAAGACAGTTAAATAATTTACTTTATTGTAATGCTGAATCTGCATTTCACTACAGTGAAATTTACGTATATACATCATGAAAACATAAAATATTGGTCTAATGACAAGCATTGCACATACAAAAGCATACATGGAATTACTGTAATAGTTTGCATTATTTACAAGTTAAGAGATGATATGAGTGGAATATACTTGCCTAGACATACTCTGCAAACTATATAAAAATGTTTCATACTTAGATACTCTAATGTCCTGTTTTAATGGTCCTTATGTTGTTACTTTTCAGGGTGACCAGCAAGAAGAAAAATCAAGCTCTTGCATTAACGATACTGAGGCAGTTTCTGGTCCATGTTGATTTTGCTGTGAGGGTGTTGTGAACTATAATGAATTACTGTAAGTTGTACTATGGAATTCCATGTTACTTGTTGAACAGTACATTAAACTTAATTATCTAAAATTGTGTGATGTTAACATTAATGAAGTGTGTGGAGCGGATTATTTCACTGTGAGAATCTGTATGTAGTTCTCTAAAGAGCAGCAAGAGACAACAAGCCAAACTGTTAGTAGGTATTGCTCAAATTTGTTCAGAATTTATTAACTTTCTGTAGGTTGTGTTAATGAAAAAATTCCTCACATTCTATTTAAAACTCAAAGGGTTAAAAGAGAAACAGCATTCTTGTAGCAGTTTCAGCATTAAGCTTTCATCTTGAACGTGTTTGTTGGAATGGCTTTTTTTAGGGAACAAACTTAACATGTCCCAGCTACTGGAAAGGTGGTATTGCCGTTTATTGATGCACTTCAAAATCATGGATATGAGTACTGGACTGTACAGTGTGTTGTGTCTGTGCCTGCTAAGAAATGAGTCATGAAGCTCAGATACCATGTTGTTTAAATATTCGTTATTGAGTAATTAGATCCCTTGCTTTGGGTTTTGATACTATGAAAGCTGATTCCTCTTAATTATTTTCCTCTGTAATAAAGATGAAGTAAGTGTGGAGCACTCTCAGTAATGAAGTTTACAGAATAGTGTTGGCAGTTCTGAATTTGTTTTGTAGTTACTATGTATGAGTAATTCTGGAAAGTTTCTAACTGAGAAACTGTGAAATTAGTGTGAGTGTATTCAGTATGTGTTCATCAGAAGGGAAGGAGCTCCAAGTCTTCTGATCTGTGTTTTAGGGTTTTTTTGTTGTTTGGTTTGTGAATTTTTTTTTTTCCCTTTAACCTCATGCTGTCAGAAGTGTTTAGGTCTTGATCTTACAGTATTCAACCAACTGGGCTTTCCCATCCACTTACTTTAGACCAGCCTCTCTCTCTGGAGGAATTCCCCTAATTAGGTCATTATACTCAACATCTAGATTTTTAATGAGCCATTTCACCTGCTATAAGAAACTGCTGCTCTCAAAGACTCTTTTGTTACTTTTGAAATATACAAATCCAATGTTGCCTTATTAACAATCTATCTTTTGCCAAGTGTTGCACAGATAGCTGCTTTGCTTTTTTTATACAAAACAATAAGACTCATTTGATGAAGCTTTCTCAAAATGAAAATGCCACTTCCCATGTCTTTGTGTTCTCTTTGCTCTGTACCATTCCAATTTTATTTTGACTACCAAGCAGTCATTCATGTAAATGACTCAGCCTGGCTCACAGAAAAAGTGAGTAGTGACACTGCTTCTCAGGGAAGTGGCTTTCAGTGCTCTCAGATTTTCTGTTGTCAGTGTCAGCACTCTGAGAAAGGAAGAGAACTTAGCCTTCAGTATTATCAGTTACCTTTTCCTCTGAAGTCTACAAGATCAGCAGAGGACTGCAGCTGCAGTAGCTTATTTTAGTAAGGAGCTCTGCCCTTCTGTAGCACTGAAGCATCATCTTGTCTGTTTAGCCTAGTCCTTGTGCCTTCATAAATGCATACTGGAAGTACACTATTTAACAACGTAACTGTGGTGGAAGCAAACATCCTGCAGATGGATGATGTGTTGAGGTATACTCACTACATGAAATTACTGTTGGAATGGTTATTCTGGTTCATAGTACTTGAATGTAGGATGATTCAGCCCACATTAATGTTCCTATTAGACTATTAGACTAAGCATTTCATACAGCAGAAAAGTAAAGAGAGAAGTAGATTTTTATTTTTTTTTAAAACTTCCTTTTGGTAGTGATAATGCACATGGAATTATGTATTTTGTTTCTTATATCAACAGCTTTTGAGGATGTGACTTATGCAGAGTAGAATATTAGCATTTCCCAGTAAATTTTGCAAACTAGTGAATGATAATTATTTTGAAACAAAATTCAAGATTTTTGCTTTGCCAAGAATATGCCAAGAGTAGTGGCTGTGCTTTTGTCAAAACAGCTGAGTAAGTTTTTCTGCACCTGTGGGTCTATGGGAATTGCTGAACTTGAGTATGTTCAAATGTCAGAATTAAATCTTTAACAATTATTTACACTGCTACTCCAATGATACGTTAACATACACATACAATTAGTCCAAGCTAAATAGTTGGTTGGTTTCTTGGCAATACTGAGCGTAGGTTTCTGACACGAGTAGCATGAAAAGAAGGAAATTTTCTTCACGGTTGCAGCCGCTGTTTGCCTTTCACTATGAAAAAGCACATAAATATTTTGTCTCGTGTTTGTAATATGGCTTTGCTGCCCCAGCTGGTTTCCTTAGCACCATGGATCTCTCAAATCCTCTGAAATCTGAATTAAATATGTAAACTGGGAAAATTCCTTCCAAACAAGGACAGTGTCTGGCTTGAAACTTAAGGGGTTTTTATCTAGTGGTTTGAAATTTAAGTTACCACTCACCAGTTTTCATACTGCTAGCTTCGTAGTTGGATTTTTTTTTTTTTGCCATTAAAAGTGTCTTTTCCTAAATGCACAGTAATTGTAAGCTCAAATAGTTTGTTACATTAAAATGTTTATTGTTTTGTTTTGAGAAAGGTGGTTTGGTCTATATTCTGACTGACTTCTGTAGTAAAAACCCTACAAAAGGTGAAAAGTTTTAAACCAGTTCTTATAGGTTTCTTTGTCAAAGAAGTAGTTTGGTAGACAGAGATACTACTTGAGAGGGGGATGGTGAAACTGAGGTGAGACAGCCTGCAGTAGGTTACTCTAGAAAGTAATAGTGTTTTAATGCCCTGTTTGCTTAACATTTAGCATGGCTGATTAAGTTTTTGCCTCTTACCTTATTCTGAATACCTCTCTATAAGGCTTAATCATACAGCCAGGTTCGGGAGAAAGTGGAAGGCTGCATCTCGACAGTATTTAAGAATCTAACAGGGATGCAGGAATGTGGTTTCATTCTGAAATTTTTAGACTTAGTAGATCATCTTGTTCAAATTTCTCCTTTTTTTAATCTTGTGATAAAATAGGAGACTTGATTTCTTGTGTAAGAAAGATGAATAGTATGAAATACAATCAAAGTGTGATGATACTTGGATTTGCTTCAAGAAGTTTTCATGTCCTGTGTCTGTTCTTAGTGACTTGTCTTTTGGGCTTCTAAATCAAGGCACCTGAAATGAGTTTCAACAATGTCATGTCAGGCAGAGTCTGACTCATGAGTCACTGCTGAAAATACTGATCAGTGGATGGCAAAAGGGAAAAGGCATCAAAGCAGGAATTCTGAAGGTAGGAGTACTGCAGTTTCAGTTTGAGATGTGTAAATGAGTTAAAGAGGAATGATGAACCTGAGTGTTTATTGTGGTTTGGGTGGTTCCTCTCTTGGGACAAGCCTGCTTCCTCTCTTTTCCCATGTCTCAGCAGAAGCAATTAATACTTCATGCCTTTAAAATTCCAGAGAGATTCCTCACCTCTACAAAAGTTGAAGCTCTGGGAAGTGAGGATTCTGTTTTGACTTGGGTGGTAGCGTCCATGGATAAGTCAATTGACCTCAAACCAGCACATGTTTTCATAAAGATGAAGATTCTACAGATAAATTGGACACTTCTGAGATCAGATAGAGCTACTAAATGTGAGAAGTCTTACCTCCTCACCACTTCATTTAGGTCATAAAGCGGCACTTTATTCTGTGCTTGTATGTAAATGTAAAATTGATGGGCATTGAAGATACACAAATCACTCCACCATGCAATGATGTCTGTAATTTGCTGTACAGGCAGCATTCAGTTTTATCTCTAGATCAGTTAAGGTATCAAAAAAGAGGGCAGGCGTGTGAGTGGGTATGTCTGTGTATATACACTCCCACTCTTTATTATATAGAAACAAACTAACAGGGTGTAGAAATGGACCTCTGAAGGTTGTCTCATCCAAGCTGACTTCAGATTTGGACCAGGTTACCCAGGGCCTGTATAGCTGAGTTCTGCAAAATACTTGGGAGATTTCCAGAACTTTGGAAAGTTGTTTAATAGGAATTAGGATCCAGAATGTCAGCTTCATCTTGCATTACTGTTTTCCATTGTTTGTTTATCTTACTGTTCTTGTAGTTGTCATTCTTCTGATTCATGTTTTCTTAGGTATGTGACCTGACAATACAGGAATACTGACATTAACCTGGACACCTAAAAATACAACCACAATTAGTGATTTTAATGGCTTTGTTTGTGCTAAATGAAAGTGTGTGCTCGTGGAGAACCTTTTAAGATGCGTTGCAAAGACCTTATTTTCTCTGGCTTTAAGAAAGTAGGATTTATCTTGTGATTTTAGCTGTTGATCTGGGAAAACAAACAATCTATACAGAGCAGCTCAGATACTTCTGCTGCTGCTGTAATCCTAATTTAAATAAAATTTCTTGCGGGTAAGAGTGCAACATATTTAATATATCCTAATGACTTGTCTTTCCCTTCCTTTTCCAAAGAGACACCTGAAAGAACAAAGTAGAGTCACCAATTCTCATAGGTGAAAATGTTTCTTGTCTTTTAACACCCTGTTTCATTCATTTTAATGTTGGGTCACAACTGAGATCTTGGACAAGATTAGAGCACAAATACCTCAACACATTGCACTGTGGTTCTGAACTCATACAGATGAAGGCAGCAGTGAAGGTAGCAGCAGGTGTGTATTTATGTGTAAAAAATATAATTTTCTGTAATTCTTGTCCTTGTTGTCTACCTGTATGTAAACTAGTCCTAAATCATCAGGTTTTGGAAGTCAGATCATAGAGGTTTGTGTAAATTTAAAGAATGATGAGTTTGGTGCAGACAGACCCACAGGAATAAGGTACTTTTATTTTTTCCAACATAGCTTCTACAACCCAGAAGAAGTTCCTTAATCAAAGTCTAAAAATGCTCCAGTGATTGTGCACAGTGTTCCTGTGAGCTTTTCATACCAAGACTCTATGCTCACTCCAAGGTTGTCTATTCAGGGTAGTGGCAATACAGGGAGCTCTGCTGGGTGTTTGTGAGGGGAGGCCAGGGCTCGCATTTCAGCTTGTGCAGCTGCTGGGCCCCTTCTCTCCTGGGCATTAATCCGTGTCTCACCATGGCCTCTCCCTCTCCTAGCACAGAACTTTGGGAGTCCATGTGGTAAACTGGATACAGGAACTCATCTGGCTGCAAACACTGACCCTCGAGGTGTGGTGGTGTCATTTTTCTTTATTCTTGTCATGAGAACAGTATCATCTCAAATTAACCACAGGTTAATTCAATTAGCAAAATAAATAGAGGTAGAGTAGGAGATGGGTTTTAAAGAACTGGAGTCCTCAGAGGAGAGATTTCTTCCTCAGTCTGTTGGACATCTCTCACTAACTACTATCTGAACATCAGTGGCTTTCTGACCCCAGCCTTGTTGGTTGGCTGTTCTCTAACACACCTTCTGTAGTGGACTTTCTGACTGTTGAGGCTCATCTTCATTTTTCAGCTTCTGATCTTGATAATTTGGTGATTGTGTGGTGGTATTTTGAATATCTGCAGAAGGGAACTATTTTCCTCATGTATTGTTCTGGTTTTCCCCAAGAGTCTGATTTCAAGAGTGGTTGTTGTCTAAGGCCCAGGTGAAAATGTCGAAGTGAGTGACAGCTTTCTGCCTCAGCATTCTTTTCTATTTGTGAATTGGTTTTCATTGATGTTTTTTTCTTGTTCCCGGTTGTCAAAAGGATTTTGGTATTGGTATTTCATCAACTCTTTTGGCGAGGAGGAAAAAAAAAAATCTCAGACTAGCCTGTGCTGTATCACCAGACATGTTAAGATGACTCTCAATCTTGAAAAGACTCCTGTCTCTCTCCCTGCCCTGCCTTTTGGATGTTGCTTGAACACCTCATGACTTGCACAAATGTAATCAGTCCAACATAACTTTTTCTTTTTTTTTCTGTTGTTCAGTTTTGTTCACCTACTTTGAGGAAAAAAAGGAGCTAATTTTGCCACATCCAGATTTCTGTAGATCTGTTGTGTTTCCTGCCAGTCCACAGCAAAATCAGTTTACTAAGAAGAAATTGACTAAGTGTTCCTCTCCCCAAAAGAAGTTTCTCCCTTCTGTTAAATCTTTAAATGCCTTGATTTCTCTTTTGAAGATCAAGTATAACCTTAAATTAAGTTTCATAGGAAAAGAAGTAGTTCTAAGTTTCAGCCATTCTGAGTATTTTAATATGTGTTTGAAAACCTACTGGGCTTCAGTATCTTCCTTTTGTATTCACAAAAAGGGGATTTGCAAGCAGCAACATCTTGTGTCAGGGTTACAAATGTAGCGGGCAAGACAAGTTCTTACTAGGAGAAAATGTAGATCTTGTCTAGTAGGACATCTAATAGGGATGGAAAATTTACTATTTTAAGTTGTTCAGGCTTTGACTACACAACTAAAAATAATGATGCTAAATACTTTATATGGATATGAAAAATACTGCTGCTATCATCGTATTCCTTATAGGCTCTTTCTGTATGTGCTTTTTGCTCAGACAATTTGTCTTGGTGAAATCTTAAAGTATCTGTTTGCAGAATGCGAGATTGTTCTCATTGCTTTTTGCCTTGTTACGTTATTTTGATAACGTTTATCTCGTCTCTACCAAAACCAATTGCAATATCTTAGCCTCTGTGCTTATATTGTTTTCATACCACCTCATCTCAGTAACTCTTTCTCTACTTTGCTTAGATCTGTAGGATTGAGTTAAGAATATTTCAGAAAAAAGAGACATAAAAGTACAAAATTTTCGCTGTTCTTTCTGGCTTTCTATTGGCTGAGGTAATGGCATTCGTTTTAAAATCAAACAAATGAAAAACAAACCTGTTCTGATAAAAGCTTCATTCTCTCCTGAAAGGACAAATCTAAATTGCAGTGCTGTGTCATGAAAATTATATTTTAAAGTATATTTTTCCTACCGATGCTTATTAGTTCGCAGTTGGTAATGGTTGTGGTTCATTTGTTTTATTCACACTTCTATAATTCTTGTCTCATTTTGATTAATGTGAACTATTAGTTAATCATGTCTACCCTGTCTTTCACTTTCCACTCCCACTCATCTGCTTTTTCCTGTCAGCCTAACTACAACTCCTGTTACTGGTTTTGTAGAACTGTCATCTGCCATGCACAGTAGAACTGTTGCAGTTGTCTCCTTCAGATGTGTGAAGCATCTCCAGATAAGGTGGACCTTGGCAATTTAATTGCTGCCTTTATTTTGTTGTTGGTTAGGTTTGGGTTGGGGTTTTTTTGCAAGGTTTAGTTTGTTTGTGGTACCATATCTTAAGTATGTGACATGTGNTTGATTGTGGTGAATTAACTGGATATGTTTTAGTGGGGCTGTTCCTCTCAAAGAGAAGTGCCAGCCTTCTTTAACTATTCACATAAGGTTGTAATATTTTATTCAAACATGTATGTATAGGAATAGTCTATACAATGTGAGCTCTCAAAGAATTAAAGTCAAAGAATTAAAGATGCTTTCTACTGTGATGTTTGCAGGACTGACAGATTCTGACAGTATAGATTCAGAGGTTGTGAGTTTGGTCTCAGGTATGTTTTAACAGGTACTTCAAAGTGTTTGCTTAAAACAGTTGTTTTAATTCAGAATTAAGCAAAGAAATGGGACGAACAAGAAAAAAAAAAAAGCTTTAAATCTTACAGTAGAATTGTGCTTAAATGGGATCCTAACTAGCGGCAGTAACTAATGATCACCATTACAGACAGCAAGTATTTCAACCGGTAAGGTTCAGTTTCTCTGCTTACGCTTCAAGACTTCATAGTGGTCGAACTCTCTTTTTGGAGTGGGTAACAAAGCAAAACCGGCTGTGAGTCATCAGGTCCAACTTCCTCCGAGGTGTTAAAATTTTAAACATAAAATAGAAGAGCGAAGATTAATTATATTTATTTGGCAAAGATCGTACGTCCTGCAAGGCTGAACTGCAGAGTAATGGGAGTTTCACGTTTCCAGTTAACGCAGAGTAATGCTGCTGCGGCTTTTAAAAATCCTTTTGTGGTGTTGGGATTTAGAGCTGCTTTGTGAGCAATTATCCTCTGAGGGTGGATGGGATGCTTTCAATTTAAGGCGTGCATTTCCATTTTCGTCCTCTGCCGTTGCTTCAAGCAAGCCGAGGCGTTGGAGCTCTATGCTTTTATCTTTTCGGTTACTAACTGTGGTTAACTTCATTCCAGTTTGGGGCGCGACAACTACTCGCCTCCTAGAACCGCGTGCAAGCCTCACACAACTGCCTTTTACAACCCAAGTAAACGTGCTTTAACCTCAGCCTTCGTCGGGAACGCGGGGAGGGCGCCGTAGCTGTGAAATAAAGCCCAGACGAGAGCCTGCTAAACGCCTTCCTTTGCTTTGCCTGAATCCGCTTTTCCTCACAGGAGGCACTGGGGCGGTGCCGGGAGCGTGGGGCGGAGGCCCCGTGGCGGGGCCCGGCTCTCGGCACCGCCCCCGGCCTCGCAGTGTTTACAAACACGCGTCACCGGGCAGTTCGGCGTCCCGGGCGGCATGGCGGGCGGCTGCCGCAGACCCTTTCGCTCAGCGAGGCGGGCGCCGACGCCATGAGGCGTTGTGGGCGCGGGGCACGCTGGGTAGACGGGCGGGAAGCGGCGTAGGGGAGCGCGGCTGTTCTTTCAGGCTGTCACCTGCTCCGCGCCCCGCGGTAGCGCTTGCATTGGGAAAACTGCCGGAGTCATCCAGCCAGCGGCTTGGGTGGTTCTCACTTCCACGGCACTGGTTTCCTCGCTGTCCGAGGTAAACAGCATGCCAGTAAGGGACTGGTGAAGGTTAAATAGCCATTTTTGCTCTCCTGCCCATTCTCCATCTGAAAAATCCGTGTTCATATATATGTTTTTGGCATTTTTAAGAGTCTTTCAAGTACTTATTTGTCTATGTATATCTTTCAGTTTTCTTTAAGGGAAAAAAAAAAAAAGCCTATGCTTGTAACTTTGCAGGTACAGCTTTTTATTTTCACTTCAGAAGTTTGCTGGATATGCAGCCAGGGAGCTTCACAACGTCCTGACCATTCCCAGTGTTTAGTATTAGGCAGTCATTACAAGATGCGTTTTCCACGCTCCCTCCGTGACCAAAATGAGTCTGTGAGGAAGACTGAACTGCAGCACGAGTGCTGCGCAGTTTTACACGCATTGTTAAAGGTGAGCCTGTGAAGAGAGCCCCAGGATAGTGGTTGAGATGACTTAAAAATGTGGTCCGACAGAGCATCGGTTTTGAGGCTATAAGGGAGGGAGCTGTTACTGCCTACAAGAGGCTTCTCTGCTAGTAAACAAATACGTGCTTGTCAGGTGCAGGGGTGTCAATGTGTGGAATCTTGCTTCATTTGGCTGTGCAGGGTTTGGTATTTGAAGTGCTTCTTAAATGAATGTTCCTGGGAGGTGGTTTTGCAAATTAACTTTGTAGTGTTTTGTTTAACAAAAATCAGCCCTCAGTGGAAGTGTGTGACACTTGCTGTAATTTAAAAAAAAAAAAAAAAAAGCTCCTAATGGGTTTTAAAAGCTGTTTAATGCTGGTTGTGTCCAAGTATGCAATTAGGGTCACTTAATCTCCTTGATTATTCGTCAGGTTCCTCTAGTAGTAATCCATGATTCTGAATCTCTGAAAATCTGTGTCTTGAGAAGGCTGCTTCATAGCTGGAGTACAGAGCATATATATCCAGTGAGAAAAATGAAGAAAGAAAATGTGGTGATATGACAGTTTACTAGCCTGAAGCACAAACAGACGGTGTTTCTGTAGTCAGTAACCTGGAGCCCTAGTTTTGTCTTGAATAGTTAAGGTGGATGCAAAGCAGACAGAAATGAATGTTTTGCTTGCACTCAACTGATGGGGGGGTGGGGTGGGGTAATACATGGAATACTACCTACCTGCTGCACAGCTCCAACATCAGGACCAGGTATGCTTAAGGAGTGTGTTTCTGGGAAACGGACACCATTACGTGTAAGCACAAGTCGTTCCACCACATCTAGCTTCTCTTTCCTGCTTTCTACAACACAGAACACAGCGGCAAGTAGGCAGGTTGGAATGACCTTGTAACTGTGCGATTTTGTATGGTCACAAAGAAAGTGACCAAATCTGCCTCAATTCAGAAAAACACAGGCAGAAAGATTTTAGCTGTAGTCTTAAAATGAATATAGCTCCTAACAATGGGATTTGATGTTTGCTTTACAGTGTTGGTAATACAAAAGTAAACAGATTTTCTGCTGCTGTTCAGTGATAGTTTGTAAAGTAGCCTTCTGCGGGCTAGGTGCTTGGAAAGTAATTTGGGTGTATGTTATAGAATCTGTTCAGCAGTCTGTCAATACCTGTGTTCTCTATGCTGTTCCATTGAGAGAACAGGAAGGTATATCAGCTTTGTGAATTTAGTACTGGCTATTATTAATAAATTAATACAAATTAACAATGTTGTGACTTGCATAATGGAAAAGGTTAAAATAGCATTAATGCCTTCAACTTCTGTGAGCTGAGCAACCATAAGAGTGGTGGAAAATGCTGCTGGCCTGATGGGAATTCACCTGGCTGCTCTCCCAATCTGCCTGTTTTCTCTCTCTGTGGGTATGGGGGTGTGTTAGGAGATAGAAACCCATTGGTAATTTTCAGCCAGCATACCCCTCAGGATTCCTAACCAATTGTTAGCAGAGCAGGCACAACATTTCTACAGTTGCACCAGAGCCAAGGGATTAAAAAAAGCTGAGAATCAGGGAGTCATAACTGGCTCTCTGATGCTCCACATTTTCTGTGCCAAACATATGCTGGTATAGAAGAAAGTCTGAGTCTAAATACCAAAGTGTGGGCAAGATTTAACTAAAGTTTTCTGTAAGAGAAACCAAAGCTCTAAACGGTTGCTATATTTTACTGCATCTGATGTGTGTATGCAATCATATAAATGGACTTAACCAGTACAGAATTGTGTTGTAACTGCGTATAACAAGTGCTGATACCATCCTGAGGGTAAAAATAAGGTTTGCAGATTACAGGTCCTATATTCTGTTCCCAGGCATACATAAAATACTGCTACAGTTGAAGAGCTGTTGACTCAGTAGAAAACCAGCAGTTTGAATTTAAAATTTACTCCTGGGTGTTAGTGAGTTGACTGGTCTTGTTTGGGGCATAAAAGTGTTTTCTAAAGATTATTTACAATTCAGTGTGTACCGCAGCAGCAGGTATTTAAATGTCTTCTGAATTAATAAATGACAATGAACTTCAGCACTGTAAAAAAAAAGCCCAAATAAACAACAGCACCCCTTTTTGAACAAGAAGTCCTTGGCAATCTAGGAAGGCTACCTGGGCTGTTACAGTGAAGTGTGTGCAGTGTTTATATTTGTGTAGTGATATAAATGCGTTTTAGCACTTTCTGCACATTTTATAGCCCGAAGGTTTTCATAATTGTTTACTTCTCAGTTCTGACTGGACCGGGTCCTTGTACCAGTTTAGAGATGAGCAGGCCCGTATTTGCAAATGTTCTTTTTGACAAACTCACTACAATTGGTGTTGTCCTTTTGGTAGTCTGTGATACTTTAAAGTCAAAAGTACTGTTGTGGGTGCCTCACCGGCTTGTTACCTGTGACACTTTCCTGTGTTCTCTGACCCCCGGGGAGCAGTGACAGACTGCTACAGCCGCGGGGTGTCTAGTTCTGGTTTGCCGTGTCAGATTGCTTGCTTCTGTGTGCCCTAGTTCCTAAGAGGAAACTAGGACTAGGCTGAGTGAGGTGCGTGCACAAATACACAGATAGGCTTAACCTGCAACTTTTGCATTTGGAGCACTGCACTTGTTTGAGCGTCACAAACCTCGAAGATGGGGTTAGTTCTACATTTAACTTGACCCTTAAAAGGTCATCGGAAGTGTGTGATGTATTAAGCCTTACCGCTTCCCACCTCCCCCCCCCCCCCCCCCC